>JAQFYC010006798.1:0-11582 GCA_034694165.1 Tomocerus mixtus
GAGGGAGAGTGTCGGCTCGGAACGGTGGCGTAGTGGTCACTCCCATTGGATTCCGCTGACACACTGCATGACAATTAGAAAAATGGAAAATTATAAAATATGTACCAACTAATAAATATCTGGTATGCAGGAAGTTTTAAGTAGGAAAAACGGTTGAGGTTACCTGTAGACGGGTTTATTTCCGTTATTGAGGGAATATCTGGAGCCGCCGTATTGACTTCCAGCCCAGGATCTGTAGGGATCGTAGTCCTCAAGAACGGATGGCTCTTTTTCGACGAGTTCTGTTCGGGTGCAAGTGCACGTGAGGGCGGAACACAAAAATAAATTCACTAGCAACATCAAGAGAAACAAGACACCGAGGGTGATGGCCAACCACATTAGCCATTTCGGACACGCACTGCACTCCTCCACTATTGCCTCTGAAAAGTTCAGTTCAAAGTTTTGTTATAACACAGAGTCTTGGTATGGCTCTGGCCTGGATAATTATTTATACTTAATGAGACTGTCATCAGAGAATGGAGAATGAGCATTTACCTGCTTTATCTCCCGGATCCAGGACTGAGACGGTAGTGGCCGCAAGAAAAGAAGTTTCGTTCGTGTCCCTCCGTGCAGAAGTAATTGGGACGGCAGAGTTGCACACTGGAGTCGGACACTCAGAAGCTGCGAAAATAAAATAATTAGAAAGTGAACCTCCACACGTACAATAAAACGCGTGCACCAAGACCAAGTCTAAAGAGCCAAGAAGATTGAGCACTACTTGAAAGTTTCATGTACAGAGAAGAGAGTAGAAGAATAGCATGAGATCGTGCTAAAGTTAGTACGTGAGACTGACTGGAAGAAAGAACTCTGTATAAATTAAGAAGAAAAGTAATCAATCAACGCTACCTGGACAAACGAGGACATCACACTGGAAATTCAATCTTTTTGAGTCTTGGAATCTGAACATGGAATAGATGGTGGCCTCTGCCACGTTGTTTCCGGTGTAACTCCATCTGGACATCACCCCTTGTTCCGCACATCTGCAAAACACACAATTCATCAATAAAAGTGATTTTTAATTAAAAAATTGTACACATGCTTCACAAAGTGCATTTAAGACTTACCCTAAGTCGTCTACAAGGGGGACTGAGGTGTTGACACCTCCAAAGCTGAAACAAGAACGAACCCTAATCGCTGACTCTTCATGGATTCCTTGAACCTCAAGTCTCAACTTGTAGGCTCTTCCATAGACCACTTCGTTTAGCTTCGCATTTGACGCTCCATAGAATCCCATGCGTACCGTCTCATTCCTGGATTGAATTGAAATTCAACAAGTTAAATATTAGTAAACAATTTGGACTCTTTCTTGCAAAGATAACTAAAAATTCACACCTACAAGACTACAAACAACATTTAAATTGGAGCAATCTTGTAAATCATCCTACAGGCCATAATAACGGGCTATTCCATCGTTAGCCCAGATTATTTCATAGAAATTCTATTCTTTCGCCTAATTGTTCATACACAATTAATGTAATAAGTATTCATACAATAATAATGTGAATAATGTGGTTAATCCTAAAAGATAAAAAAGTTGAGGGCAGTTTTGTATTGTAACTGACTTGGAATTGGATCCGGCTCTTCCACAAGTGACAACGTACAGTTTGTCTTCTGCAAGTTCTAGCGTACGGTGAGCCCTCACCGCTATTTGAACAGACCTCTCATCCTGCTTCTACAATAGGCAACAAGAAAAAAAATCATCAAATACAAACACAATTAACCTTGGTGTCATATTATTATGTAATAGTAATAGTAAAGTAAACACTCATACTAAGAACATAGACAACAGCTAGACTTCGACAGGTGTGTGTGTTTGTGTATATTGTGTACGTGTGCTTATTCTCTTCTTAACTGTAAACGATGTACTTTTTTACGACGAGACAATAAAAATTGGAGTTGCATTGCATAATACTTATCTTTTTATCTGTGTATTATCTAATAGAGTTCTAGTGTAAGGTAAGGAGTAAGGAGATTGTAAAATTGTAAATGCAAATGCAAAAGGAGTGTCTCGTTATTACTATCATCGGTATCAGCGATGAAATACATAAACACACTTTACTTACAGAAAAGCTAATAAATACATAAATGCACATTAATTGTTGAAGAAGAGTTAAGTTAGTTAAGTGTAATAAGAACATACGGAGTTGTAGGTGATGCCGCAGTAGTCGGGGTCCGTGGGAGAGGCAATCATGTTGTAGGAGACCACGGTCTCGTTGGCTCCCTGCCCGTCGTGAATGCACGGAGCGGATCTTATCTGTCGAGGGTGCACAGAACCTACGACATAATAATCACAGAATTACATACTAATTAGTGTTTTGTTTTATCGGTCGGATGACGACTCTTTTTATACTTTGGATTACATAGTCGTCACCCCACTTCACTCAAACTCATGGGAACTTTAGAACGACGAAGAGCAACGGCCACACTTTTCCCACAGCTAAACCACCGTTCCTCCATTGACTCACTTTTACATACCATTTTTATATAATGGTCCAATATTATTATGATATAATAATTATTACTCTATATAACAAACACAAGACAAGACACAAACACAATGGTGTCCTGTCTAAGAACAACAATTAACTAAATAATCTAAGTGTCCAAAGTTCTAAGGAACAAGTTAATTAATTTCTTGATTTTGATTCTTGGAGCACTTTAGTAGAAATAAATTATAAAAGATAATTTATCTGGATAGCTTACCCCAAAAAGGTCCTCTGGTTTTAATGCTAATGGCCATTGTTCCCTGGCGACAAGTTGCCGTCACCTTGGGGTTGAATTCCCCTGGCTCCGTCACACCATCCCCGTCCTGAGGCTCCTCTTGACATTGTGACTGCAAATAATAAATTCAGAGGATTTACATTTTAAATATTTTTTAAAGACTTGAGTGTATGTATTTAATGATTAAAAAAATTCTTACGATTCTGAGCAGAAAGAAGAGAAAAAGAATTTTCATGATGAGATTTAGAATATTTTAGATTCTTGTTTGAAGTCAAGGGAAGGGAGTGTTTATAATCTTGGCTAGCAGAAGTGCTGCTGCTGTTTTTCCATGATGAAGGACTGCTGGCTTGGCTGTACTGTGTTCTGTTCTGTTGGTCGAGGAGATTACGTAAGTGCTTCTTCTGAGGAGAGGATCGTCAGAATATGGAGAGAGACCTTGGCAGATTGTATATGGACATCGAGGAAGAGAGACTCGTCGTCAACTGACTAACTAACGCAGACCTGTTCTCCTGTCCCGACTGTTAAACTGCTAACTCAATCCTTTTCATCTCCCACCATATAAATATATCACAATACCATAACCATACATACCAATACAAACATAAACAACTAAATTATAACCACACACTTCTCATAATACAATTTTAAGTTAGGTTACCTAATGTTACATACTACATTATAAGAATACCTGTAGGTAATACCTGCGTAGGTATTTCTATAAGTATAAGATACATACTACATACCTACATACAATTATCCTTTAGTTTTAGTTCTTATGTAGGAGAGCAACAATCAGGCAACAATATAATGCATTATTAAGTATTACCTTGGTACTATGTTACATACATTCGCTTACAAACCCTTTCAAACCATTCATACGTACATGAAAGACATAACTATCTGTATAGACATATTATTTTATACCCTAAGTGCTACATACATATATAAATACGTAATAATAAAGGACTACATTCATAAAGAAGGATAGAAACAGGCCCAACAGGTATAAAACTAATAATATTAAGTAAAGTAGTATAATAGTGTAAGTGTAGTCTGTAGTGGTTGTTGTAGAATGTGAGTGGAGTTGTTAAAGATCCCATAATAAAACTCACCCCTATATAAGCTAACCAGAACCAGAACCAGTTAAACATAAGATACATACTTACATACCTGTGGCCAATACATAGTTTTGCTAGACTCAACCTACGCAAAGTCCCTCAGAATCAACTCTATACATTATTATGGCTTACATTTACAACCCTTTTATTTTATTCGCATACCTGTATACATATAAAGAAAGTATCATTATTATAAGACAAGATCTGATGTGATGTTTCTTTTATACTCCCCTTATTTACCATTGCCCATAATATAATAATAGTAAGTTGAACATGAACATTATTAAATGCAGCAGTTCTCCTTCTCTTCTGACTAGTTAAGTTACTAGTACCATATTTACTAGATACAAGTTTTATAAAAGTATTCCTTGGCTTTGGCTTTAAATGTGTTTCAAAGAAAAAAGAAATAGTAAATGAGTAGATCCTTGTAGAGTAGAAGTGAATTCTGAGTAAGTCCACTTACTTTATATGTACAGATACCTACGTTTGGTGTTTTAGTTCTTTGCTTTATTCATTCCTATGTAAGTATTAACGATGGCCGGAGGCAATTCAACCAAAACCAAACTCTCACTCCTCTGCCAAATCCTATCATCTCACAACACAACATAGCATTAAAAAGATATCTCTCTTTACGGTCTCTACATATACTAAAGTTGTTATAGTTATATAGATAATTGTGTATCTAGTAGAGTAGATGTATACATATTTATATGAATTTTTCATGAAGCATCATAAATGAATAGGTAATATGTACTTGAATTGAATTTATGCATTGAGTGTGCCAACAATGTTATAGCATGCAATGCAACAGTCAGTAGAAGAGTAGAATAATAATATCAGATTTAAAAGGACTTATACAAAACCTACCCTAACACGAGAACCTATATTGTTAAAGGTATATAAATCTACTTACACCAATTGCAAATTGCGAATACCTGGTTATTTGGTTAAAAGGATGCTGCTATTCAGTCTCACTCACTCAGTCACATCACAGCAGTAATATTATTATTAATGTATGTAATAATAATATAGGTAGAGGATTGAGTTAGTGTAAGTGTAGAGGTAGTGAGTAATGTAGTAGTGACCCCAATAGCCAGCGACCCAGTGAGTGAGTGAGGAGAGAATAAAAGAATTACACAATCTCACTCACAAAATCAACAATCCACAAATAATGAGCAATTCAATTCAATGAGCGAACAAATGCGAGTCTATTACAGTATAGGCTAACTAGGTACAAAGTTACAAAAGTGAGTGAGCATGAAAAATATTGGAATTTATGTTTATGGCTGTCCCTGTCATGTCCGTAGGAAATCAAGTCGAAGAATGTACCTACACTACAGACTAACAGAGTACAGCTAAGAATAGAACAAAACAACGAACGAAGGAAAAAGAATTAAATGTTATTTATTTGTTACTAACAGAATCTCTAATACTCTCTCTTTCTTTCTCTAACAATTAAATATTCTCTGGGGGCAATTTCAGTCGCTTTTAAACAAATACGGTTTTCAGGCGCTCCACTTGTCGGACGAGGGATTGCCCATGCTCCGCGTTGGGGAAGTCGAACATCCTCCGGGAGAGTCTGAAGACGCCGTAGGCCATCAGTCCGTAGAACGACACCTTCACCAACTTACCCACCAACCGACTTGTCCGAGTCGACTCCGGGATACTGAAATTACATACAATAGTTAATATTAGCTAATTGCGTGAAGTAAATAAATAAAATAAAGAGAGAGAATTAAAAGAACTATTTTTACCTGACGATATCACAAATCTGCTCTTCAGTAGTACGGCCCCAATTTTTAATGATTCCAGGAACGTGTCCCATGCCGACCACTCCGACGATGGGACCTCCTTTGTTGTCGTGGGCCCTGGAGGTTGCGCTCAGCCAGAGAGAATGGGCCAAGTACGCGTCCCTCTCGTTCACAAATACTCGGGTGATTGCTGGAAACTCTCCCGTAAGATCCGTCAACATCCGCTCCAGTAAATCTCTCTCTTTACACTTCTCAATTTCCTCTTTCCTGTAACAACAAATTCAGATATCAAATTAATAATGTTGCATTGCATTTGCATTACATTTCATGATTTCATTTTCATCTCACTTCAATTTTAAAATTCATTTTCATCTGCGAAACTATAAATGACAAAATTAACTAAGCAGTTTATTCGTGATCCACAAAAAGTAAAGTTCACGTTCGTACTAAAATATTGGATCCCATCAACTAGCATTTGTTAAACATGTTTTCATAGGAAGTACATATCCGTAGTTCAGCAGATCCCTAATCCTTGTACAATTGTATCAAAATTATTAATCGGAATTCATGGTAATTTTGGTAATTATAACGTTTGCTGATGATAACAATGTCTACATTGCCTAATGCGAACCAATGCTGACATAAAGATTAAAGAATGTAAATTGATGCACAGATTACATGGCTTTCTGCTAAACAATGTAACTGTGCAGGTAGCTAGCTGCATTGTACATATTTCCTACTGTCACTTTCATGAATACAAATGATAGAAAACATTCAGCCTTTGCCATCACAGCAAAAATACTCATTGTCAGTCGCAATATCATTGAAAGCCAACAAAAATAAAAGAATAGGTAACGAATTACATTAAGGCTAATTAAGTATTTAAATTCATAATGTATAGTTAAAGTATTTACGTGATGTCTTCATTGCTGGTGAGAAACTGCCACGCTAATTTGCATTTCTGTGTGAACGTCAAGGCTGCCAACGCACGAGAAAGTGTAACCTACAAGATAAAACCACAACCACATAATGATTTTAGCTGCAATCTAAATGCAGACAGATAATGGTTGGTAAAGATAAACAAATTTGAGGCAATTGCTTACGATTTTGTAGTAAGCATTTAAGGTAATAAGAAAGAAAAACTATTAAAGGTATTTGACGAACCTTGAAAGGCCTGTCGCCCAAGAGTAGGATACAGCCGGGAATTTTAGCGGCTTCTCTCATAGCGACACGAAATTCTCCTCCTGGAGCCATCCCCAACTTTTTGGTCAGCTGTGCCGACATGGACAACAAGAGAAGGTGAAGTGTTCCCTGAATAGCTCCTGACTGAGTCAGAGCACTTCTCATTTTCCCTGCAAGTAAAATATTGCGTCATTTAATCATAATTAATTTTAGACCCAAAAGCTCAGTAGCAGGAGAAAGCATGTCCTTTACACAATTAGAAGTTCATTGATAAGGTATTTATTTCGTGATGCATTGATGCATACATAGCATAGTTAAACTAAAAGCAATCATGCCGTAATTAAATAATGATAACTGACCTATAGACATGTCTGCGGCTTCTCGAAGAATAGTTTCCTCGTCCAACATGAGAATATTCCTCCGGCTATGACATAGTTCCAACAAAACTAGCGTCGGTTGTACTTTCTGAATAGTCTGTATTCATAAAATTAAAACTCATGATTATTTTCCAGAACGGCATGAAGATTAATGAATAAACAATCTTTTTACGACACATAACATATACAAACGTAGAGATTTTCCACTAATCACAGTACCTGCATAACGTCAATCTGACTTTGCTCAGAAAAGTGTGCCGTTCCGATAATAAAGACTTTGACACCATTTTCCGCAGTCAATTCGGTGACTGTGGATGGCAGAAAGTTTGAATTGATTTCTTTTACTTCTTCGTCCGCGGATTCTTCGCCATCTTCCAAATGCATTCCACTTTCGATTCCAGAGGACCCACTGGTGTTTCCGGCTAAAGAACTAAAGGTTTGAGCGGCGGGCTCCTCTGTATAATTAGATTTCTCGGGGAGAGTAGATTCTAAATGCGAGACAGAGTCAATTGTAGATTCAGAAGTGTCTATGGTTATGATCTCTGGAAAACTCGTTGGGGTGTTTGATTCTAAGAATCCTTTATCTTGAACTGCCGAAATCGAATCGTCTAACAAACTATCAATCATTGAGTTTTCCAGAGAGTCATTTGTAGCAAATGATTCGTCATGCACTGGGTACACGGCCACGTTGTCATTGAAAGTCACAACAGAACTTTTCACCTGGGGCGTGGAGGCGGTCACGTGCTGGAAATCAGGGGGACAACTCTGCGAGCTGTTGATTGAATCTTCAGAGTCTTTGGAAGTCGTGATGTTGACGCTGGAATTGTTTTTGGACAGATTTACGATAAGACTTGCGTTGACGACTTCTTCGACAGTCGTGTCGTCCTCGTCCTCACTGGAGGCTAGTGAATGGTAAGAGTCGTTAAGGGACGTCACTGCAGATAACATCTCCTGCGAACTGTCTTGAGATTTCTCTAACGATTTACTAGCTTCTGACATATTTAATTGTCCATCTCCATTTTCCACTCTTCCAGAACCATTAGAATTGACATTGAACTCTGTATCTCCACCACCGCCATTCCCATTCTTTTCGATTTCACCTCCTGACGATAGATTTGAAATATTAGCATTTAAAGATTCATTTGACGACGGCGAATTGTGAGCAACTGTAACCGGAGGGACGTTTCCATTTGAATCGTGTTGTAAACTTGCATTAGAATGAGAAACACTAGCTTCTTCTTGTTGCTGGAAAAATGTGTCTCCACCTCCTCCAGTGTCCTTGGTTTTGTTCATTCCCCCTCCTCGCTTGTTGCCCTTTTTACCACGACTCGGATTCGGTTTCTGGAATGGAAAATTTATATAATTCACAATTTATTATATCTTAATATCTCCGATTTTACACTTTTTAATTGTATTGTTAGCAATTAAGTCCGTCTCCACCAGAAAATCGTAAAACCCCACCCATCATTTTAGGGATACGGAACGGACTACGGAATGGATACACTCACAAACAAGATAATTTTTTATAATAACAATAACTGATATGATAACCCTAGTTGGTTGACTATTATTGACTAGTCGAACAATAATTGACTAAAATCGAAAATGTCAAAAATGGCCAATGTTGTTGTTACTGATGACTGAGTCTTGTCCCTTGAGACTGAGACGAGAACAAAATATTTGCATTTCATTCACCTTTTAGTAAGTCGGTGTCGGTCAAGAAGAGATAAACGGATTTATAAGCTGAGTGGTACACAAACCACTCCCTTATTTTAAATGTAAATAGTAGTAAAACGTGGTATTTAAAAAATTAAAATAGGCAACAATATTAAATTTTTTACTATTTTTTCATTAACAAATTAATGGTAATCAGTAAATGGACTTGCTGGAGCACAATAGAACAGAACAATAGATTCACAGCTGATATATCAACTATGATAGAAACTATATGGGACTCATAGGACTGGGAAATATTTTTGAGGCTATTAATAGATAATGACTAAACTAAATTAAAATTAATGGCTATTTAATTACTCTATCTGCCTTGATTTAGTTTAGTCAAGTAAAAGTGTAGTTATCCTGCGCTGAGTCGTAGTAAACCGTCTTCTTGCTATATCAATATAATTTAGTTCTTAACGTTAAAGCTTACTAAACCACTTTATACTTCTTGTAGCTAATAATATTTTGCTACTGTACTAAACTAATGATACAAGACAACACGATGAATGACACTATCCAAAAACACACGCGTATAGCATAGCATAGCAAAATAGCATATTGATATTATAGCAATTTTTAACCTAGTTTTCCTGGGATATTTTCATATGGTTTGTATGAGTTAGTAAATTGCGAGTATGTGCAAAAAAGTTAAAGAACGAGAGTATTGACTACCTTTCCATCTCCCCGGTTGATATCGTAGTAATCGTTGCGCCTTGACGAAGCCATAATACCCGGATATTAGTATTCACCCCGGAAGAATCCAAATATTTGGCAGGTCACCAAATCCCATTTCCAAATTTCGCGCTCCTTTTGCAAGCCATCTGCAATCCAGAGACGCCACTACACTCCACGAGGCAATCTTCATCCATTCTATTTCCAGCAGCTGAAAACTCTTCATTCTCATTGCGAGTTCATCTTCAGAAGCAGCCGGTGAGGTGTCAACTACTGGAAAAAGGACCGATTTCGATTTCATTTATCAATTTTCAGGTTGGTATTTAACTATTTTAATTAATAGTTAACGGTTTAGTAGAAGTATTTAACTTGGGACGGTTCTCTGTGTAACTTCGTGGTCGTGTCTTTTATACAGACTCATCCACCACCGAGTTCCATCCTCAATAATTAGCAAAAATGGGTCCAAAATTCGATCCCAGCGAGACCAAAATTGGTTAGTACACTTTTCATCAATTAAAATGTATTTAGTTATTTATAATTCTATTCGTTTTACTTATCCAGGTTTACAGATTAAACAGAGTAGGCATGAAAATTGAATCGCTAGAATGTGGAGCGAAAAATATTTTATATTTCTGATTTCATATTTTTGCTGGAATTTAATATATATACATAATTATTTTACAGTGCACTTGCGATGTGTCGGCGGAGAAGTAGGCGCAACTTCATCTCTTGCTCCCAAGATCGGTCCCCTTGGATTGGTACGTATTTGATTTAATTGTATTTACTTTTTCAAACAAAATTTAACAATTTGTCACTACCAACTACAATAGTGAATTTTAAATGCAAATTTTTTACTTGCTTTGAATGGAGAACCTGTTTTCAAAAATACGTTAATTAGTCATTAGTTTGTAATGTTTTCAATTAAACGTGTTGGAAAGGTTAAACCAATTCAAAAGCCCCAATTTCTAAATTTAAATAAGATCCTTGCACTAAAAAATATAACTCCCTCCCACTAATAAAATGTTTGCACCAAAAAAAAATAGTTTTCTAAAAACCCAGGTTCCCCATTCCAACACCAAAGTATTTGAGAAATATTGTTTGAATATAATTTGAATTTTAAATTTCAGTCTCCAAAGAAGGTGGGTGACGATATCGCAAAGGCGACTGGTGACTGGAAGGGATTAAAAATTACTGTACGGTTAACAATTCAGAATCGTGTAGCTACAATTTCTGTCGTACCTTCCGCAGCCTCGCTCATAGTCAAGGCTCTTAAGGAACCCCCACGTGACCGAAAGAAGCAAAAGAATAGTAAGCTTTACAAAAATACTTATTTACCTGTACAAAATGGAGCATTGTAACCTGTAAAGTAATTCCTATTAAGCTCAAGGTCGATCAAAACTTTTAACATCTAAAATTACTGTTTTCAGTTAAACACAACGGTAACATTACATTTTCCGATGTGATAAACATTGCTAAAACGATGCGTGAGCGTTCGATGGCGAAGGAGTTGTCGGGAACCGTGAAGGAGATCTTGGGAACAGCGCAATCAGTTGGTTGTACGATTGACGGGAAAAATCCTCACGATGTAATTGATGCCATCAACGAAGGATCTATCACTGTCCCAAATGAATAACCATTTTGTTAAATAAAGCTGGTTTTGAATTTAATTTTTATATTTCGTTGTTTATGATTTATTTCCCTTGTCTATATAGGCAATGCCATTTTAATTGCGAGCATAACTTTAAATAATACCAACTGTTAGTCAATGGTCTTAATAACCAGACAATTAGTTAGACATGACGCAAGTGTTGAAGTATTGTATTTACTAATTTATATACAGTAAATAATACTTATGTACTAATTTAAATGCATTAAGTATACCTAAGAAAAAAACACCAAAATATTAGGGAAATACTTGGAACCACATACAGCTAAACTAACCCCGTACTAACACAGAGCCAAGTTAGTCTTATAAGCTTGTATTGTGAGCTCAACCATGAGCC
>JAQFYC010006799.1:0-11579 GCA_034694165.1 Tomocerus mixtus
TTGGTGTGGAAAACAAGTGGAAATTCATTTGATATAGAAGTGTCGGGAGCAGATAGTGAGAGAAGAATGACTTCCCATTGAGTAGAACTAGAAGTTCAGTACATACATACATATTGGAGAGAAGGACAGCTACATTTATAGTACCTACTTATATGTATTTCCTTTCTCTTCTTTATTATATGCACAATAACTATTATATCCCATATAAAGAAGGTAGCCAAAGAAAACTAACTAAAACTGGCTAAACAGTAAAGTAAAAGGAACCCATACGATGCCCCAGACTAATATTATGATTGTTCTGAGTTGAGTTCGGCCATATAACATGAAAATAGATTTTACCTATAGGGACATAATATGTATAAGTAGTAGCTAATTGTATAAAAGTGCTATATTTATAAAATCCAGACTACTTTACAGTCTAGAGTCCAGAAATACTTAAAATTATAGCAGTTGAGTTATGCTTTATACTATACTGCGTGTATTGTGTATCAGATGATTATAAATTGAATATAGTGGAGTAGGTATGAGAAGGAGTGTGCCATTGCCATTTGGATTGAAACTCTTTTGACCCTTCTATGTGATCCTTTCATTTGTCAGTCAGTTACAGACTTTAATACCTATCTAAAACATACGGCTCCTTCCTATCACTATTTCTTCTAAATATAAGTACCTATTTACTATATATAACTGTATAAGGCTGCATATACCTATTTATATATGGATATATATGTGTACCATGCCTTTTTTATTTTCGTGTATATACATAGTGCGCCATATGTAGGTAAATGTAATGTGTACAAGACCAGAAAATATAAAAAACTAATCGTTTTCCGTTCCTCAGAAAGGATCTCATACTTTATGCATTCAGTTCCGTAGCCTTAGCCTTTGCTCATTGCTATTCCGATTGCTAACTCAAGGCTTCACATTCAACCACTACACCATTACAGATTTCTTCACCGTTTCTATGTAGCCACATGTTATTATGTGTAGCATACACTTTTCACGACTAATCTCGTCTCAATGTGTATAGTTTGTGACAGTTTATTAATTTTTCCAGGAACGCTGATTGAGGTACTTTGATTACATATTGGTAGGTATGTACATACTTATGTACTTTCGAAAACAATTTTTAAATGGTTTCGTCAAACTCAAAATAGGCTGGAAATGGGGACAACTAATATTTCGCTAGAGAAGAGGATGAAACGAGAGCAAATGCAACGTGCTAAAATGGGTTGGATTGCAGTTATAAAGCTTGAGTTGAGTCAGAGTCTGCTGGTGAACAGAATTTTAAATCTAGACCACACCACAGAAAGAAAGCAGATGCAATGCAAAATTCAATTGATACATGTAGGTACTTTAGCCCCTAGATATACTACCTAATGTAAGTCCACTGTGTGTAAATAGGAACCTGCATTTACCCTATTCGTCTCTCTCACAGTTTGTTCAAGTACTTTTAGTCCATTTGTGCTAGAAATTAGAAAACTGGGGAATTCATTGAAGTAGTAAAATCCAAATGGTGTTTTCACACTCCTCCTATATGTGGGCTTGGGCATACATACTACATTATAATGGCATGTAGATTTTGTGTGTGAATGTCGTTCATGCCAATATGTGTGTAGTTGACACTTACTTTATTCTCATGTCTCTAATCTCAAAGCGTATAATATATGTAGCTCTAATTACAATTAGTGAACTTCTTGTATATGTATGTGTAAGTTGAGATCAGAGACGAGACGACTATTTAGGAATTACAATTTTAAGCAGCAGAAAGCTTTACATGTCAATTGAGAGAATATTATTTGTTGTGCTTGTAAATATCTTATCTGACACTTATCAAATACCTTACCTTATCTCACTCGTACATTTATTCATTGTTTGAAATTTAACTAGAGCATCTGCATGCAAGAATTGTGTACATATACTACTATTGACAGACAGCGTCATATGGGAAGATAATTTTGATTTGGAATTCTAACGTTAGCAAACAATGCATAATAAATACATAAAAAGTATGATTGCAGATTATAAAGGTTTGGGTAATGTGGATATTAGTAATTATTATAATTATATCTTGTATATGTACGTAGTGGAGGAAGGCTCTTTTGTGGGAGTGATGCGGATAAGCTGAAACAGAAGGCGGGTGAATAATCTGTTCCAAATCTTTAGTTTTTCGGAAGAATGTGTTCCTAATGTTTCCTTGGCTTGGCTGATCCTCTAGTAAATGTGTGTTGTACTTCCATAGTTCCATTGGGTGGGCTCCAGCTCCCGGAGAAAGGGAGGGAGACAAGTCACACGTGGAATTTGCAGGCTGTTTGCATAGCATTAACATTCCAATGTGGCACACTTGGCTCCTAATGGCCTTCTGCTCGTCTGGTCACTCATTCACTCCAATCCACTCTTACTGCATAATGCCCACGGATATTTCAGACTACACCGAGTTTAGGGAAAAGCTAACTGGTCACCGAATGCTCTCTCACTTTCAGCTCAGTTCCTCATCTTTTTCCATTTCAGCGGATTTTGGGCTACATATGCAAGCAAACTGTATTGATTGTGTTGAAATGACTTACATTTTATTAACAAATACTAGATCCAAACTATTTTATCGTTACCTTATGCAATTCAAAATGTAAGCAGGTTTTTTTCCATTTACTGATACAAATATACTTAATTAGTGACCTTTTTAAGAGTTCAAGTTTGGAATCATATGTAAATAGGGTGTCCAAACTTTGGACTCCTAAGAGCCTTTTCTTTTAGGCATTCTTCTAAAATATAAAGGGTTATGCTCTACAGATGTCAAATAAGTGAACCAAAAAGAATAGATAAATCAATGAAGATAGCTCTTCCACTAATACCACAATAATTCCAATCTTTTTCTATTCAGAGTCACGCATCATTATAATATCAATCAATACAGCCAAAAAGTAGGCTGCAGACTGCAGATTCTACACGATGTCGACATTGAGACACTGCTAAAGCATATACTTATACTACTTTTAGTAGAATACATTTATAAGTACGCCAGTCTATAAGAATATAACAATACTGCTATGGACTGCTATATGTAGACATGATCTAAGGGATAGAGTTGAATTAGCTTTGAACAATACATAATATACATAATACCTACCAGACACTACAGAATACATTAGTTACATGATTCTTCAAATGGGGCTAGCAATAAGCATGCACATAACAGTTCAAGTTTCAAAAGTTTGAGTTAGAAATTGGAAAGATATCAGGAAAGAATTAAAGACGTCTGGTGATGGTACGTGGTGTAACAGTGTTGGTTTTATGTGTACAGTACAGATACAATTTCACTATTACAATCATCCAAGTGCACATAAATAGTCATCTTGTACAATGTACAATACAGAACGAAAGAATACAAAAATATAAGGTAATATGTTAGGTAATTTCGGTAGAGTTGAGTTAGAGTTGAATCGAATAATACGTGATGTAGGAAAAGTGGGAACGGAAAGAGTGAAATGCAATGTCTCATAGTCCTAATAGTATTCTACTTATTCGTCCGAAGAAATCTTTTCTGTATTGTTCTTCTGTTCTTTATAGCATGGCTATCTGGATGTTATGCAGTTTGCTTAGGCTTACTACTCTACAACTACAGTATAGATTTTCTTTTCTATGTAGAATAGCAAAGCGAAATCCTTCGGCTCATCTCTTCTCACTACATACTTAATACTTGCTAGCACTTCAAGTCAAGTCACTGTAGTGTACTCCACTCAAACGTAACTAATACTCCCCTTTATCAGTAAATGTGTGCACACGGATATATCATATATGTATATGTCACAGACAGGGGAAATCATTTCAACTGTGTATTTTTAATCATGAGAATATATATTTTAAATTGTGCTGTTACTGCTAAGTACTCAAAATCTGATTGATGAGAGATGTGGATATGAATTCTCTAAAATATTAACAAGAAACCTTTTTCATTGAAACGAATATCCTAAAGAGAATATATTTTTGGTCCTACAGATTAATACATTCCTTTTTGTCTATGACATATAGGACTGTATTAATGTATGCAGATATGTGCAATATATGTTTAGATAAGTAAAATACAAGTAAATGTATAGGATAAGGTAGATATTGGATTGAATTTGCAGAGATAGATAGTTAGATAGGTATTCAGGCAACTCACTTGAGAATTTTGTAATAGGACAGAGAATTGGAATAGAAACGGCACATCTGGAAAAGTCTGATGGTAAAGTGCCAGATGTGATGCATCTCTGCTCTCTCTCTTTATTCTATATCCCATCCCATCCCTCTGCCCATCCATTGCATTTGATATTACGTTGTATCACTGTGTATGTAGTATCTTCTTCCTTCTCTATCTAATACTTATCCTACTAAATGCTTTTACTTACACTTTGTTTCACTCTGATGTTGATGTGATGTGTTGGGATGGATGGATGGATGCTTATACTTGGACTTGCATTTTGTTTCCTCACTTCAGCCGATAAGATCGCAGATCCGATAGGATTCAATTGGCATCTTATGCCTATGGATCAGATATGGATTTTGTATTTTCTCCACTGGGTACAAGAATTGATATTAATATGATCTCTGGAAAATATAATGTACATAGTATAGTAATATGCTATAGAGGTACATACATGAAATAATGTAACAATAATGTTAGTTACTTGATTAGTATCCTCATTGTAGATAATTAAATAGCTTTGTGTGATAATCATATTTGTGTGCGTCTGCACCACAGTAGTTTACATTAGTATCATAAGTTTAAGCTACTTACCAACCTATGCATTAATGTAGTAAATATAAGTATTGTATAAATATGTAGTCGTAGTATAACTATTCCTGAGAATGGTGTGAGATTGTGAGAGTTGTCTTTCTCTTTGGAACTTTTGCACGAAAAGAAAAAATGATGCCGGTTGTTTCTTTCCCATGAACTGTCTGTTAGTCTGCTCCACCATACAACTTTCGTAAAACAATACAAAAATGTATTTGATATGGTATCCGTAAAATTAGATACAAAAAAGACTTTTTAAGGTGTTGTACAAGAAGTATAATATGATAATGTTATACACACACATGCCTATCCATTATTGTGGCGAATTTGCTTTAAAATAGCGATAAATGGAAAACTGTCGTTAATTTCTGTAGCAATGTTAAGACGATAGCTTTACAATGCTGGTGCTTATATAAGGAAGTGTCTTGTAATGTTCTGTATATATATTTAAAATGAAAACATAGCTATTTTGTAACTCTGGGTAGACAAATGAGGGTACCAGCACTGCAATGTCCTAATAACTCGAAACTCGGTTAAATAAGAAAATCAGGGTACCTAATGTATCTGTATTACCTATTTACTCACTGCATTTTATATTAAGAACTGTTAAGCAAAATAGTCCAGCCCTTATTATTACTCGTATTTACAGATTTGTGCTGGCACCCACCTAGTTGCATTTAGAAGCAGATGAAAAGAAGCAAGAATTACGACAAGCAAATTAAGCCATCTTTATTTTTTATGGTACTGTACTGCACTGCTCCAATTATATCAACTATTGAAGTCTACCATTAGAAATTGCATTTAACTATATTTGCATTTGTAGCTCTACTAGTGTTCTGTATCCAGTTATTTAGTTTATTGTATTATAAGCACGTGCATTGGCATGGTGTGATTATTGCTGTAATCGTAAAGGTGCAGCAGGCTGTCTGTCCAATTAATTTTTAATTTGCTTCGTGGAGGAACGAAGGGATTTTGATTTTCCTTGAGAAAGAATGTCATAAGGTCGATTATACTCCACGACATAAATCTACATGTATAACAGAACGGAAAGAAAGTCTGAAAGTATAACAAGTGCATAAAATTGAACTCTACTATACATACATTTACTCGAAACATAGTTTTATATAATAACAGATATTTAGAATCTGGATTGGAATAAGCTGCCGAAATTATTTAGGTTGTATTTGCCTTAACTAACCATAAGTAAAGTATTTGTGTCTATGTGTTTTATTATGAGTCGGGGGAAAAGAGAGCAGAGTCTCACACTGGAACTATAACAATAAATAGAGAGTAAATAGAGGACGGAGCTTTAACAAAGAAGTGAGCAGGTGATGTTAGGTTTTAATTTAGCATGCTAATGGTTTGCACTTGCGACTCGCAAGTTTGTTTGGCTAATAATGCATTAGAAAATAACATCATGGAATAGAAAGAGAGCTTAGCTGTTACTATTTAGGTATTACTATAGTAGTTTTGATTTTAGAAAGCTTAGAATGCTATACACTGGGCTTATAGAGCGCTTAAATGCATACATTTATTTTGCAGGCCACCGTAGAGAACACGTTATTTAGGCTAAGGTATGCTAGCACTTATTGCAAACAGTATTTAATAGCAACCAGACTGCTCCTGTTCTGTATTGTTCAATTCTGTAGGTTCTGTATGTATGGAATAGAGATTGGATTGAAATTATTGTAATGTTATGTAATGTAATGCAATGCTACTACAGTTATAGATACAATGTAATAATGTTTAGGAAGGAACAGACTTTACTAGTTTACTCTTATTCTACAGACATGGAATGGAAACAGCGATAGGATAGGATAAATTATTTTCTTTCTCTGCGCTCGCTCTAATGTACTGATGGGAATGGAATTTAATTAGAAACAGATGTGTACTCTTCATTCTTTACTATTTATGCTAACAGTACTTTTACTACTAAAGTTTACTCCTCGTACGTATTTCTGTACTATGTATGTACAGTACAGTTGTAATAGTAATACTATTTAAATCCAGGCTTTGATTTCCTATCATGATAACTGCAAAAATAAAGACCCTTCTATTGCAAAGACAAATACAAATTGCTATTACAGTTACAACACTGGAAATAAGAACTGCGTATAGTACACATGCACATTTACATAACTACGTAACTAAATTAGGTGAATAAATGTAACATTGTTGCGTATTTATGTTTTTACTCGTATTTGCTTTCACTTTTTCAAGTTGTGAATTATAACATTATTATACGGAGATTAGTACATTATCAATGCATTATCATTACAAGAGATGATAATTTACATACAACCCCGTCATTATGAAAGGTGCCTATATATATAGGTAGTAGGTGTAGTTGATTTTGATAAATATGAATGTACATACAATTTCAAGATATGAATTGTTTGTCTGTTTCAGGATTAAGTAAAGAGAACTCTCACCCACACCATCGAATGAGTGAAAGTCCGAAAGCCCCTGGAGGAAGTGGATCTCAGACGCCCCCGATTTCCGGTGTAAAGACAAATTCCTCCCATCACAGTCATGGTCACAGTCACGCTCACAACTTTGGTCATCAATTCTCTTCCCCGCACAGTACAACTTCGGCCACAAATGGTCCAGGTGTGACAAGAGGGACACCATCGCCGCCAGTAAACGGTTCCGTTAACAATAACAACAATAATTCTGGTTCATCGGGAAGAACTCCATCCTCCTCGTCAAATTCTTCGGGATCTGCATCCGGATCTTCAAGTACGTTTTAGCTTATTTTGTCAAATAAATATACAACATGTATAATAAGTAGCATTAGTATTCGGGAATATAATACTTTCCTTTGGGAGTTCAATATTATAGGTCCTAGAATATGTTTCCTACTAATATTCCTAAGCATTCTTTCTGCTTTCTAAATTAGACCTTAATTTTTTAAATTTATTGTAATGATTTATGCAACACTTTGAATGCCAAATTTCTACAGATATTCAGATCCGTAGCTTTCAAGTAAAAACTAATAAGAGCTATGTGCTAGGTAAAATGCAATTAGAAAATATAAGTGAAGGATGAAATGTTTCCCAGGAAAGAATAACTGTTTAGCGTATTGACAAATTATTAAGGTTTTTATTAGTTTTCAGTTGTAATTTGTAAGTTTAATTACCAACAGATGGAATGGGGCACGGGAACAGTGTACGGCATATTGTGAAAATCAAGAGATTTCTCGGGACGCTGCTTCACTTTGGCTGCGACATTTCTCCCGAAGTTGGCGACCGCGTTCGTACTTTAGTTTTTAATTTAGTGGTGAGTTGGATTTAAGCTTTCTTGTAAATCTTATCAGAACATTCTGCTCCGGAATTAGGATTTTCATTAAAAACAGCTGGGATTCCTGTGTTTTATATAACTATAACAATGTCACGTCAGCTGGGTCTGAGTCCTGAGTCTGTCTCAAACGCAACTGACTAGGACGGCATGAACTGGATGAAACTGAACCGTCTGCTTTACTTAACTATGTACCATTACTATAAGTACTATACAGTTCTATGCAATACAATGCAGCAGTTTCTTTTGCATGAAAGAGTTCTAAGCAAACAGGAGTGGCCAACTTTAAGTAATTATTCATTATCTGTTGAAATCTACAAGGTTTTTGTTCTTGAATACAGAGCGGTCACCTGAGTATTGAAGAATTTCACCATTCCTTACAAGAAGTAACATCTTTCCCTCTGAGACCCTTCGTTTTACCATTTCTTCGAGCACACCTGCCACTTCTTCAGCGGGAAATAAGTCACCTTGCCCGTTTGGCTAAGCAGGTAATCAAATAAAACATGTTACCCTTCCTCAAGTCACAAAAACAGCAGTTTGTGTTTCAAGTGTGCCGTGGCACGAGCCAAAGTCAATTCAGGCAGCAAGCAACCTGTCAATCCCATTCTTTTATTATTCTTCCCCGTCATGTCACGTCAACACATCTGAATACTTATTTATTATATTGTATTTGTTTACAGACTCCTCTAAGCTACATTCGAAGTCATGAACAAGTTATAATTGAGGCAGGGTCATCCCCCGGAGAGCCTTGCGATATCTTTCATTCTGAAGCTGCCGATTTGGGGCTACCTGGAAAAAGAAAAGCAGCTGAGAGGTAACTTACACACACACCTTCGGGCTACCGCAACAATTACATGCCTATCGTCGTAGTAATTATGTTGTTGCGAACGAGAGCCCTTTATCTTCCGTTTACAACTAATTATCATGACCTTTACTTTAACCATGATCATGGCTTATTCGTATTGAAACCTATCCCACTTTGAACGGCAAGTAAGGAAAAAGCAATAATCTTCTAGCAAATAGGTTAGTGTTTCCTTATTAGAAAAGGCTCGCTTAAAAATTGCAAGGCACGTATCGTCAATTAACGGTATATTCCTTAGAATTCTCCCTTATAGTAGCCTATACACTACTTACATCAAAGTAATCCTTTAGAACAACGACAGGAAGCAGAGAAAGAAAATTGTATTTCCTGATTGATTTTTCTTGCAAATTTATTCGCCATTTTTTAAATATTACAATTCTATGATATGTAGGATAGCTTGAATCAAGAGAGGGATTAGCTTAAATTGAAACTGAAACTGATCATAGGTACATTTTTAGCGTTAGATTAGGTGTATGTGAATTTAGCCATTGAGATGGTATATGAGGATTATAGGTGCTTGGCACGAGAAAGAAAAACAGAACGAAAGGATCAGATCCAGTGCAAATCTGAATCGAAATCAGTCTGATGAAATGCAATACATATTAACAAAAGGAGCAATACATATCGAAGTCAGGCCATAAAAACCAGACTAGGAACATAGTATAAACTAGAAGAGGTACCTAGTGTTATAAAATAAGTTGAGAACAGAGGTCAAAGTTAGCCTGGCTGTATTTTAAAGGAAGGAGTCAGGCAAGGAACTGGTGTGGTATGAGTTGGGTGAGTTAGGTTTTAGCAAGAAGCTAACTTTGACAAGTGAAATAAGACGAAGAAGGAAGGGAGAAGGCAAAGGCACTGAAGGCAGGGCAAGTCGAGTCAAGAAGAAGAAAGGAGAGAATCGAAGTCTGTGTGATCCGATCTGATATTATAAAAGTCTTATTACGATATGTATAAGAGATACCTTCGTCTATATATGTACAGATAGATACATACTTATAGGGATAGTTAGTAGTAAAGGGAAAGGGCTAGAGAGAAGTGAGGGACGCAGCTGTGCTCGTGCATATATAAAATGTGTGGCATGTGGTGTTTTTGAGTTGGAATGGGCCCGACAGTTTGCAGTTGGTTCCTTGTTCACCATTGATATTGACCATCTGTGCCCTTTTATACGCATCTCTCTCATACACCAACTTCTCTTTTTACTCCTTTACTATATAGGTACATATATCTATTAGATATATGCATCCAGCACCTTCTCCACTTCCATTCCTTCCTTCTTTGGTTTCCTTCACTTTTCTAAAGTTGACTAAAGTCAAGTCAAGTCAAGTATCATGGATCATGTCATGCAAAATTACTTACATTGGGAAAGTATTGCTACACTCAGTTCAGTTCAGTTCAGTAAGTGATGGTGGCTGAGTGACTGCAAAAATATCCATACGAGATAAACCAACTCGCACAAAGTTTTCCTTCTTCTTTCTTTCTTCCTCCTCCAACTTGCAATTAGTGGGAAGAAAATAGTTGAGAAGATTCTGCTCTCTTCTCCTCTGATCTGTTCATTATTACAGATAAGTTGAGTAAGATGAGATGACACGATGCCTGCTTTGGCTTTGGTGAATAAACTATCCTTTAGAAGATCATTCCTTTTTTCGTCACTTTTTTATATGTTCATATCCAGGAATACTCCATGATTTACAGAATGATAGTAGGTGTAGGCTGTATAATCGTATAATAAAATATTTGAAAATGAAGTAGGTATATGTACTATACTACATATAGTAGACGTATGCATAGGGATAGACGGATATACGTGTCTTGGTTACAGTACTGTCAATTTTGTGAATGCCTGTTACATAGTTTTCCTGTCATGATATTTCCAGGCTGGTTTATTTCAGTATTGAGAATGAGAAAGAGTTTTGTGGTAGTTTGATGTTGGATTGGATGGTGTGACGAGAGAAATTGTTCTATTTAGTGAAATGATGGTCTATTTGATTTCTTTTTGTATAGTTTCTACGAGAATGGGGATGGATCTGATGGCTACGCGTCGACACCCAAACGACATCACGCCAGTCTCTTCTCGCCTCCATTTTTCATCTCAACGTCTGGCTCAACCTCATCCGCCTCCATCTCTACGGACTTCCGAGAGTTCTACACGTCCCCGTATCCCATTGTCTCATCTCATCATGGTCATTCCCACCATCATGAGCCAGCGGCTAGTCAGTCATCCACCACTCCAGCATCAAATGGATCAAAGGGTCCGGAGGATGAATGGAAAAACATTCACGTTATGCTCAATTGTATTCTCAGCATGGTGGAGAAGACGAAGCGGGCCTTGGGCATCCTCCAGAACAGAACCTGCTCCACACCATCATCATCCAGTTTCCACACCGAGAACGAGTCCTCCGCTCCCACTGGAAATTCAAATCCCCCTTGGCTCTCCAGGCGACCCGTATTCACCACCGTCGAAAACTCAGAGGACTTTAAACGTCAGGCTGGCGAAATGATGGCACAGGCTTTACGCGCTACTGAAGATCGAGTTGCTGAAGTCAAGAGACGTGCGGGTACGATATCTTCTATGCAATATGCCTTCTACTCTTTCTTTTTATCTTTGATGCTCCTGTTCTACATTATCATAGCGATGATTGTGTCTTGTCT
>JAQFYC010006800.1:0-11579 GCA_034694165.1 Tomocerus mixtus
AAATATTTCAATTCCACAACCCTGGGGAACATTGGGGGGTTTTGAAATTTTGGTACAAAGTTAACATTTTCGTTTGATCGGTTGTTTTTTGGACGTTTCGGAAGCCAGTTTTGGCTAGGTTTGTTTTATCCTTCACATATTTGGGACACTTCTTTTTCATTCTTGTTTTGATCCCTAGTCTATCAGCCTTGATTTTGGACACAATGGCTATTGGTAATTTCAGCTTACTTGTTGAGGAACAGTTTGTACAGATTTTCTACTAATCACTTTCTATACAGCTTTTATTTTGGATGGGGATAATTCTACATCGGAACAGACACTTAGCGGTTTGCAACTATTTTCTCCTGTCTGATCGAACCTTTGTATAACTCTATATACCGAATTCTTAGGGATACCTACTGCGGTAAAGGATGGATAGCAACTTTTTTGTATAATTTTGCCACAAAAATGTGGTAGTGAACAATACGTTTTGGAAAACTTTTCTTTCAAGCCTAGACATTTTAACAAGTCAACTTGTAGGACCAATGCTATTTATGTCCATTGTAGCTTAGAAAATTCTCTACAAAATGACATAAAAGAATTATATAAATAATTGCGGAGATTGGTCTAAACAACCCCTGGATTTTCTACCAACTTTATAGCAATCCTTTATTATAGCCACATACGTCACAACTATAAAACTGAAGGTGGATAAGCAATAAGTAATGTTACAATGTAATTTGAAATTTCTAAGTAAAATGAAAAAATTAAAACATTTGTTATAACAATCAGAGGATTTGCTTGTACTCCAAATGGGAAAAGACTTTGAATTTTCTTTTGCAAAAACTTGCTAACAGGCACCGATTCAATATGGATAATAAATTTCATTGAACTATTGTACACTCGAGAAGTAAAACTTAAAAAAACTCCCATAAAAATGACAGTCCCTGATCCACAAAACATAAATACTGTGTAAGTAGTCCAATGAACAATTCCATATAAGCGAATTGCTGCAAAAAATGAAATACACATAACAATCCCGGCCATAGAAAGAGCTGAAATGACAAAATACGTTAGTATACAGTTGTTAAAGTAGATATTTAAAATATGAAGGCGTCGAAAAATTATAAGCAGCACTGGTATCTTTTGGATTTTGATTATTCTCCTACATGACAAATAAAAACATGTATTATAAAAGGATTATATTATCAGTATAAATTAACGGTTTATGTACTCAGTAGTAAAATAAATGTAACACAGTAATAAATAAGTTTGGGTTTAGCAAAAACTCGGATCCCCTAATAACCTGATACCAAATGTGTATCAATCGAAAGCACTAGTAAAGGGCTTTAAAATTACACTAATTTCCGTTTTCTACAGTGTGCCATTCATGAATAATACAATAATTCGATTTTTGGATTTTTCGGATCCCATTGATTACTCTTCAACGGGATACCGTAGAAAAAATAAATTAGTGTTAATATAAAGCCCATTGCTAGTGCTGTCGATTGATACATATTTATTACCAGGTTATAAGGGGATCCAAAAAGTTGATCCAAACGTAATGAGGGACGGGACACCAACCCAGGCCTTAGAAACCGAAAAACATTTGATTCTGAAATGTGTATTTTGTGGATTGAAAATTGAAAATATGTGTCCAAAATTCTAGTTTGCTAAGAAAGTGTATTTTTGCTTGCCTTAAATTTTTCATCCAGTAAATTGATGTGGTGCAATATAGTTGAAAATAGGTATACATGGTAAACAAACAACAGGACACCGAAAATTTTGAAAACACTTCAAATGGCAGAGTAGCGAAAACAACAAAGTAACTTAAACATTTTTCTGGTATCGACGCAGCAACAAAGATTTTGTTGTCGTATAAAAACATATACATCAGGAGAACGAATGTTGCCAAAAAAGAACAGTTTACGGTTGCAAACATATTCATAAATTCCAAAAATTGTTGATAATTGCCACTATGTATTGACATTGTGGGCAAGCCATCTAAAAAATATACAAATTATAGTAGACTGGTTGTAATATAGTTTCAAACATCTAAAATGGCCCTTAACTTGTGTTATAAAATATAAATTGAATTAATACCTTCAAGTTGATTGTCCATGCTAATAATTCGTTTAAGGAATATTGTCATTTCCATCCTATTTTCATACAGTTGCCAATATGTCAAATTAGTCCATAAATAGCCAAAGAAGAAAACAATTAGAAGAGAAATCTGTGCGTAATCATGCGAATTACGATTTAATTCAAAATATAATTGACTGAATAAATAAACGCTATAGGCAAAACTTTGTAATCCCGCAATTCTCCATAATACGCAGTGCCACAAACTTTGTTCATTTAAAAATTGATTTTTCTCATGGTTCCAATAAAATGGAAGTACTTTAAAAAAGGCACCAATATTTATTAAATTACCAAAATATTTTAAAGCTTTTTTAGTCAGCATATTATTACAAACATATTATGCTAAAAAGTAAGTAGAAATAACTTTTATTACATTCTTCTCAGCGAATATTATTTGAATATGTTGTTTAGAAATGATAGAATTGTACAATGATTTATTTCACGTCCTAGTACGTAGCAGTTGACAATAGCCCTTGCTTACAATAGCTGCTATGTAATTACGTTTTAAATATATTTCCACCTGGCATACCTATAATTCAGAACACTAAAAAACAGTAGCAACAATACAAATAATAATGCTCGTTAGTAAGTGTTTATTGCAAATTGTCTTTTCCGTAAACTGCTGTCCATCATTATATAATTCAAAAAATACATAGCACCAAGCAAAAACATTGTTCTGAATTTGGTAATCATCATTTTTGAGATAGTTCACCGTTGTTGATAGAAAATAGCAAAATTCTTAAATAATCAAGTTGTAATACGCCCACTGGGAGTTCAACGGGGAGAAGGATTCCAATATTAGCATTCTTTTACTTATTATACATATAGGTATAAAGTAGCATAACGCATATTAGTATAAAGAATGTATTATGTGTCATGCACTATTTCCTAATGTTAGTAAAGGACGATGTCTTAAAGAATGACATCACGATAAAATATTGTTTAAGCCTATCTGGATTAGTGGGTTTGGTTGCGATACTGACATTTTCTTAATTATAAACTGAATATAAAATTCTACATTTGCAAATTAGGAGGACACTTAAAAAACTTTTATTGACTATCTTATCGACACTCTAGAATTTAATAATATAATGTTTATGTAATGGCAACTGGAATTGTTTAAAACGAGTTGTTGTATTTTAGGCATGTATTGCGAAATGCTTGTCGTGAGTCGTGGGTGCATGCATTAGTGTTAAGTTACGCCTTTTCCAAAACGTCAGAACCTGTCACTGTAGGAAACAATTAAAAATGAAAGCATCAAACTATTTTATAAATATATATATGTGCAACATTTTAACAGTTTCTGCCAATATAATTGACTAGTATCACGTTCAGTCTTTAAAACTAAATAGTAGTATACAAATAGATTATATTTACAGAATGTAAAGGAACCCATACATGATAAAGAGGCCATGCTGATATACCAGTGTACTGAACAAATTAACTGCATTGTCATTTGTATATAGGCATGCAAACATCAAGCAACTCAACTGAATACTTAACGATCGCGTTTAATTGTTATATGTCTGAATTTCATATTTGCAATATTATCGCCAAGTGAAAATGTCGTAAATTTTATCATATTTAGCATTGTCATTGTTAAAGCGGTTTACTTTTGTCGTTCATACCGATTAGCACCAATTGTTTCTATCTGACTGATTCATTTTCTACAACTTACGTACACTTTAGAAGCAAATTAGGAATAATATTAGCAACTACGCTTATGTCAAAATGTGAATTCAGAATATGCAGGCGATTAAGAATTATTCACATAATGGGCTTCTTGGTGGCGGTGGTGGACATGCTATTGCAAAGAATGGAACACTAGGAAATTAATATATTAATACTAATATGGTGTTAAAAGCTAAACTGCAAAATAATAATTGAAGGATAAATTATTTAATGAAAATAATATTATGTAGGTATTTTCTGTTATTTTACCTTAAAATATTCATATTAATTTCATTCCTGATTGTGTAGGGGCTCATTAAATTGCACCCAGTTCACCCGGTTCATCCCCCCCCCGGCTCAAAAGCGCACAGTATTACTTACATGCTTACTAATTACATACTTACCTCTGTGAAATATACTTGCTAAGTGTCCAGAGCCTAATCTGGGTATACTGAGCACACATTACATAATTCGAAACCCTATCTGTACACAATTTTATGAGATTGGGTTTCATTTAAATCGGTTGATATTTACTAGGTCCATTGTCACTTTGAATGAGAAAAAGTCAAATGCTTGATCGACAAATCCAAAACTGGGGGATTTTTTAATTAATTTTTTCTGAATCCAAAATATTTTTAATGTAAAGATGCAGCATTATTAGCCTTCTGTGCGCTTGCGCGGGAGTAATATAAACATGCGTACTGTAAAGGTGATGATAAGTAGCAAAAGTTATAGACAGTCGAGACTGGATCTTAAGTCTCTTGGCCGTCTCTACTCATAGTACTACGCATAGAGCTCTGACTCCACTGAGCCAACTGCCCAACTAAAGCTACTCAACGATTCTACCTTAAGTTATTCTTTTCTTTGTGTGTTTGTCTCACATGAAACTCTTAAAATAACTACACTACAGTACACACATAAAACACTTGATGATTCACTTATATACACAATCGGGATATTTCAATTTACAACCGGTTCACCCCCTTTCCGTTTTTGAGCCAGGGGGTGGAGGTGAACAGGGTGCAATTTAATGAGCACAATATAAAGTTGTGTGTAGATTGTAGATGCACAATGACCAATGTTAAAACCCTATATTAATTATTATGTATTGCCAGATACATTATCATTTCAGCATGTCTGTCTGGAAGTGTGTGCGTGTATGTCCACGCTCTAACTTTTGAACGGAACAACTTTTTTCAACTCTGTTTACAGAATTTGAAATAAGGTGGTTCAAAGGAACCTAGTCAGTGTTTTTGCACCAAATTGGTCGCACCCCCATGGAGTTCTGGCCACGCCCACTTATTTTTTAAATAGAAACATATGGCTACTAGAGTATCGTTTTGAAGGTGTTGGCATATTCAAATATGAATACGTGGGGCAATGTGAGATTTTGTTGGAAATTAGTAATAAATGTCTCTTATATGCCATTCAAACCAATTTCATCAAAACCAGTAGTTTAGTAAGAAATATTTAATAATTTTTTTATTATGGCGATACACAGGGACGTCCGTTTGCACGGTTTATTATTATTTTACATTTCGCTAAACGTTCAATTCCTTCTAAAATAGGGAAGATGGATAAGCAATTAGAAATGTAAGAATATAGTCTGAGATATGCAAGTAAAAGGAAAAAATAAAGAAACACTTTACAGCAGTGAATGGATATAATCGGACAACAAATGGGAGAAAGCTTGCAAATTTTTGACGCCAAACCTTTTCCTTGCGAAGTGATTTAAATTGAATCATGAATTTTTGAGAATTATCATATATGTTAGCGGCGCAACTTAAAAACAGGGCATTAAAAATTATTGTACTGATTCCACAAAATACAACAAAGCTGAAATTAATACCATCTAAACGAGTGAATAAACGAATGGATACAAAAAGTGTAAAACAAATAAAAATGCCGCTGATATATATAATCGAAGCAATTAAATTCCCGAGTAAACTCTCATTGAAATATTTGTTCAAAATATTTAGTTCACGGAAAAGTTGCAGTAGTTTTGACCTTCTGCTGCTTACGTTGATGGTTTTCCTATTAAAAATGGCATATATTATATAATGGTACATCATAGCAAACTAAGTAATTACAACTTTACAATAATATTGTATTTAAAATTACGTAAGTTTATATATATGTTTCAAAAAAATTGTTTTTTATTAAACGTACCTCAGAATACTGAGCCAATAAATAGCTGTTATAAAATACATGAAAGTAGCCGTACGTTAAATGTAATGTACAGGAAACCGAAAGCTTTGAGAACATTTCAAAGGGAAAAGCAACTAGTAGAAATGGGACGCTGAAGTATTTTTCTGATGCCAACGATGTGAAATATATTTTGTTGTCAGAAGAAAACACAAATAAAACTGCAAAAAATGCTGTAAGACCTAAACAATTTTGCCCTAATAAAAAGTTTAGAGCTTCCAAAATAATTCCCCACATCCTGTTGTATTGAACACATTCCTTCAATTCATCTAAACAAATATAAATAGTATGCATTAGCACTATAATGTACTATAATGTTTATTACTCATGTATTATATTCTAGTTTGGTGCCCACATTTGTCATCTTAATCGCGAGGTTATAAAAAATATTTCTATATCTATAAAATATATTTCAGATATGAATATGAAAATTTTAACTTTCCTAAACTATACAAAATATGCCAAATACTCCTTTTTCAAGTGATAATGTCCTGAGTTGGAAAAACGATTTACTCTACTGGACTACCTATTATATAATTAAACACAACCTTACTACTGAACTTGCTAAAATTCTTGAAAATTGTAGGATATTAAAAACACTATTGTGGCGATGGCCTTCGATAAGTAAACTGTGTAATTTTGCAAAACCTAGAATACTAATGTGAGAATATCAAGCATGTGTATTAAAAATATTAGTAAATATACACTACAAAAGTAATTGCACAATTATTTTTAAAAAAAATTATGGAAATTATGCATAAACGAAGTGTACATGTAATTTTGATAGCTCTTCAAAAGATGTTAAACGCGTTAAAATATGTTTCTGTATTGACGAATTAATAATTTACACTTGTCAAAGTACAACAGCACATGAAAACATAAATGTCGAGTACAACATCCAACATCTTTAGTTATTGATAATATCAAAAACCGTTTATTTTGAGGTGACATTTATTGTAAAGTAATCTCATACGGAAAATATAAATACAGGTTGCAAAGTTAAACATAAGGTAGCACCAAAAAACAGACAAAATCTCACAATTTTGTTAGCGATTTATTTTTTCCATTATCAAGGAGCTTGTCTCCTTTATGATTTAGTTGTGTCTGTTTGTCCGTCTGTCTGTCCGTCTGGTTGCGGTATAACTCAAAAACTGTTGGACATATCAAATTTTCAATTGAGGTTCTTTTGGAGACACCATTGCAAAATGGAGTCAATCAGTCGGCGGGTTACAGTCTGTAACTTACAGACTTGGTCTATTTGAAACATTGCACTGTTCAATTAACACCATACCGAGTATTCCTTACATTTCGCGCTCCTCTAGCTCAATACAAAACACAGGGTCATCAGCCGGGATAATAAAATTAATGATCTGCCGTAATATACTAATCATATCGACCGTATAGTTAAGCCATTTAATTCATTTCTATTTAAATTTTAACTTGTTTCGTTCACTATACGGGATCTACACTTTTCTATTATTAAGTAGCGTGTCTCCTTAACGCGAAAGGCGTGTCTGTCTGTTCGCCCGTCAACGATCATCAATGATGATCACAATAATGATTATCACAATGATTTTCACTATTGACAAGTTTTCTTTTCTACAACTTTTACGGCTGTTTATTCAAATTGGTAGTTTCTGTTTTCTCAAGTATATAAGTTAAATGAATCAGCCAATGTAAGTACTAATATATTACTTAGTGAAAAAAAGCAGCACACATCTTTTTACTTAAGTACCCGCTATATTTTAATATTATAGCCACATACGTCACAATGTTCTAGAAAACTGAAGGTGGATAAGCAATAAGTAATGTTACAATGTAATTTGAAATTTCTAAGTAAAATGAAAAAATTAAAACATTTGTTATGACAATAAGAGGATTTGCTTGTACTCCAAATGGGAAAAGACTTCGAATTTTCTTTTGTAAAAACTTATTAACAGACACTGATTCAATGTGAATAATAAATTTTAACGAACTATTGTACACTCGAGAAGCAAAACTTAAAAAAACTCCCATAAAAATGGCAGTACCTGATCCACAAAATATAAAAAATATGCAAGTAATCCAATGTACAATTCCATATAAGCGAATGGCTGCAAAAAATGAAATACATATAACAATCCCGGCAAGAGAAGTAATTGCGATAACTAAATACGTTAGTATACTGTTGTTAAAGTAGATATTTAAAATATGAAGGCGTCGAAAAATTATAAGCAGCACTGGCATCCTTTGGATTTTGATTATTTTCCTACGTGACAAATAAAAACATTATTATAAATATTATCAGTATAAATTAACGGTGTACTATGTAGTAGTACTCAGTAATAAAATAAATGTAGACACAGTAATAGACTATTAAGCCTGTCCCTCATTGCGTATAGAAAAAATCAACTTTTTGGATCCCCTTATAACCTGGTATCAAGTATCAATCGAAAGCACTAGTAAAGGGCTTTAAATTAAAAATAATTTATTTTTTCAAGTCCCGATTTTCGGATTTTTGGAACCTCATTGATTACTCATGACCGGGACGCTCTTTAGTCATTTCGATTGATACGAGTTTGGTACCAGGTTATAAGAGGATCCAAAAAGTTGATTTTTTCTAAACGTAATGAGGAACAGGCTTAATCGTCTATTGCAGACCTTAAAAACACGAAAAGCTTTGATTCTGAAATAGGTATTTTGAGGATTGAAAATTGAAAATATATGTTTAAAATCACAGTTTACAAAAGCGTTCCAGAATTCGGTAAGAAAGTGAATTTTTGCTTACCTTAAAATTTTTATCCAATAAATTGATGTTGTGCAATACAGTTGAAGGTATGAATACATGATATACAAACAACAGGACACAGAAAATTTTGAAAACATTTCAAATGGCAGAATAGCTAAAACTACTAAGTAACTTAAATATTTTTGTGGTATCGACGCAGCAACAAAGATTTTGTTGTCGTATAAAAACATGTACATAAGGAGAATTAATGTTGCCAAACCAATACAGTTTACGGTTACAAAAATATTCATAAGTTCCAAAAAACGTTGATAATTGCCACTATGTATTGACATTGTGGGCAAGCCATCTATAAAAAATATACAAATTGTAGTAGACTATTTGTAATATAGTTTCAACCACCCAAATTCGCCTTTAACTTGTGTTATAAAATATAAATTGAATTAATTAATACCTTCAAGTTGATTGTCCATGCTAATAAGTCGTTTAAGACATATTGTCATTTCCATTCTCTTTTTATAGAGTTGCCAATATGTCAAATTAGTCCATAAATAGCCAAAGAAGAAAACCATTAGAAGAGAAATCTGTGCGTAATCATGTGAGTTACGATTTAATTCAAAATATAATTGACTGAATAAATAAACGCTGTAGACAAAACTTTGTAATCCCGCAATTCTCCATAGTACGCAGTGCCACAAACTTTGTTCATTTAAAAATTGATTTTTCTCATGGTTCCAATAAAATGGGAGTACTTTAAAAAAGGCACCAATATTTGTTAAATTACCAAAATATTTTAAAGCTTTTTTAGTCAGCATATTACAAACATATATGCTAAGAAGTAAGTAGATGGAACAATTTGCATTCTTCTCAGCGAATAGTGTTCAAATAAGCTGTTTAGGAATGATTGAACTGCATTTACACCGTATTATTACGTATTACGTAGCGGTTGACATAGTTGACAATAGTCCTTATAGCTGCTATGTAATCACGTTTTTAATGTTTCCTTGCACATCTATAATTATGAACACTAAAACACTAGCAACAATATTAATGCTCGACAGTAAGTGTTTATTGTGATTTGTCTTTTACGTAAACTTTTGTCCAAATACATAATAGCACCACGCAAAACCTTATTTGAGATACAAATAGTTCATCGTTGTTGATGGAAAAAGCAAAATTCTTAAATAATAAATCAAGTTGTAATACGCCCATTCGGAGTTTAACTGGGAGAAGGATTACAATATTAGCATTCTTTCACTTATATATATATATAGGTATGGTATAAAGTAACACAACGCATATTAGTATAAAAAATGAATTAATGTGACATGCATTTGCTAAGTTTAATATTAAAGGGCGATGTCCTAACACAACACTTTGCTGGAATGACATCACCATAAAATATGGTTTAACCCTATCTGGATTAGTGAGTTTGGTTGCGATACTGACACTTTCTTAATTATAAACTGAATATAAAATTCTACTTTAGCAAATTAGTGGGACACTTAAACAACTTTTATAGACTACATCATAGACACTGTAGAATAAAATACTGCAATTTTTATGTAATGGCAAATGAAATAGTTTGAAACGAGTTGTCTTTTAGGCAGGTCTAGCCAAATGCTTGTCATGGGTGCATGCATTAAGGTTACGTAACGCCTATTCCAAAACGTCAGTCAGAACCTGTCACTGTAGGACATAATTAAAAATGAAAACACCAAAACTATTTTATAAATATATGTGCGCAACATTTTAGTAATAGTTTCTGCTAATATAGTTGACTAGTATCATGTTCAGTCTTTAGAACAAGTAGAATAGAAATAGATTATATTTATGGAATGTAAAGGAACCCATAAAAGATAAAAGAGCCATACTGGTATATCAGCGTACTGAAAAATTTAACTGCATCGTCATTTGTATAGGCATGCAAACATCAAGCAATTCAGTTGAATACTTAATGATCGTGTATAATTTTTTTATGTCTGAATTTCATATTTGCAATATTATCTGCCAAGTGAAAATGTTGCAAATTTGATCATATTTAGCATTGTCATTGCTCAAATGTTTTGCAAAGTGGTTTCCGTTGCCATTCTAAGGGTACATGGACGACTGTTATACGAAATACATATTAATGATTATATGTTAATGGCTTAATTATTGTTTAAGTAAATTGGGTTTTCATTTGTGTATTGAAACTTTTGAATAAGAAGTTGTTTAATTTGTTGACATTTTAATAAATCTAATTTTTCTGTTCATACACATTACGTTCAAATTACTTCCGCGGTACAAATTATGTGAATGCATTAATGATAATATGATGTATCAATAAATATCATTGAGTTTGATTAAAACAAGTAGTATCAGAATAGAATAGGTGGGTAGGCAATTAGAAAAGTAACAATATAGTTTGTTATCTCCAAAAAATAAGAAAATATGAAAGACTGCTTTATTGCAGTTAAAGGATATAATTGCACTCCAAATGGCCGCATGCAATAATATTTTTGTCGTTCACACCGATTAGCACTAATTGTTTTTATCTGACTAATAAATTTTCTACAATTTACGTACACTTGAGAAGCAAAGCTAAGAAATAAATAAATGAAGAGAATGGTTCCTATACTACAAAACACAAATAATGCGTATGTAGCCAAATGGACAATTCCATATAAACGAATTGAAGCAAAAGTTGAAAGACAAGTAACGATGCCGCTAATTGTGACAATTGCCGGAATAATATTTGTAACTACGCTGTAGTTAAAATGTGAATTTAGAATATGCTGGCGATTAAGAAGCATCCACATAATGGGCTTCTTGGTGCCGGTGATGGACTTCCTATTGCAACAATGGAACATAATCG
>JAQFYC010006801.1:0-11574 GCA_034694165.1 Tomocerus mixtus
CCAGCAGAATCGACTTGTCTGGTGTATTCGATTCTATTAAACAGTTTTTCAATTCCATTCACGATAACGATCAATACAAAAATTTTGTGGAGGAAGCAAAGCACATCTTTTATGAGAAAAAAATAACGGCACTTGGACTCTTTTGGATGATTCTATTTGGAAATGTAAACTACTTACATAATTTGGCACCCTAAAATGTAGTGAAAGAGAGAATCATAAAATTAGCACAAATAATTTGCAACATTTTGTACATTTGTCTAGATCTTCAACTTGGCCACTCTAATTACGTTCATTCTTTCTATAATTTCCAATCGGACAAAGGATAGACCTTGAAAATAGACGCGACTACGATACTAAAGAGATTTTCTAATTAAAAATTCGCTAATATACAAATCAAGGAACAAAACGCAATTTATATCAATTTGCAATTGATGGCAAAGTTCGCAGAAGCCAGAAGCTATGATTTTGTGTATGAACATGTCAATAACTTTATGAACAATCCGAAAATTTAAGTTTTCTACGCTAAAATAAAAATCCAAGATTCCAGTTCCAGCTTTCCAAAATGCAAAAAAAGTAGTTTTTGGTTCGGTATCCTCGGAGAAGGAGGAGATTGACTTTTACGAAGAAAATTTGAATTATTTTTTGAATTAAGTGCTGTGAATGTGTTTATCCATGGTGATTTCCCCATGGGGTACATAATAATATTTCGTGTTCGTCATTATTCCATAACATTGAGCCTATGCGTTTTCTATTTAGACAGAATTATTATACAATTTCCTGGACCGAGTCTTTTTTCCTCAACATAATTGCTAAATTGTATCGTCTAAAAGCATTTTTATTATTCGTGATTACGATTACGTATAATCTAGTCATAAAAATTCACTTATGATGTACAGTGCACTTTTTGCATAAATTACAATTACAAAATGAAAGATGAAGATTTAATTGTAGTTTTGTTCCTACAAAATGTTCACCTTGTAAGTTGTAACTATTTATATTCTTCTCTGTTCCTGTTTTCTTCTACATTTACTATTAAACTCTCAATAAAGCAAAAATGTCTAAGAAAGCCTTATATGTACGATTAATTATTTTTTTAGGGTCTCTCCCTCCTGACGTTTTTGTTCTTGGCAATATCAGCGTATGTGAGCAAAGATGTTGTTCCCGTTTACAGAAGATTCGCAGACAATGAACAACTTCGACTCAGTTGGGACAATATTGTTGCTCAGTCTGATGAAAATAATATTCTAACTGGAATAATTGGGGGTCCGTGGTATGGATTAGTGTTGATTGTCATCCTTTGCGAATTTTTCATCGCATTTATTACTTTCGTCGTTTTTAAAATCAAAAAACACCACAAAAAGGTAATTTAATGAGACATATCATTTGTGTGACCTATATTTAATTATTTACATTCATTTCAATTTCATTAACAATTTCCGTTATTTTTGCAGCTTGTGATAAGTTACTCAACATTATCCTTTATGAATGGCATTGGGATGATCCTCAGCTTTGTCTACTTCTATATCTTTTTACACTTGATCATAGATCTCAATTATTTGAAAATAGAGGCAAATTCAAATAGTGCCATACTTCGATCTGCTCAACTGCAGGGAAAATATCCTCTAGGACTTGGTTTTGGAAACTTTTCGAATGCATCATTGATAAATTCAATAAACAATTTTAGTGATCAGATTTGGAATTCACCGAATTTTCACAATTTGTCTCTTACTGTGAAAAAGCAACACTACATTGACGAGTTAACACTGAGAGTGAACTACACTTCGGAGATCTTTAGTGTAGAAATGCCCACAATAGGATTCAAAATCATGATTCTACTCGGATTGGTAATAAATGAATACACAATAAATCATTTAGCATACCCGTACGTCTTTTATTGTATCCAATTAGCAATTTTGCGTAAGAAAAGGTGTAAAACACAATAATTATCGTTTTCGTTAATGTCAATGTTTCTTCAATTTGTTTAGATTTCACTTTTCGTCATTATGTTGTCCTACATTCTATTGCTAGTTGTACTCTGTTGTAATAATTCCAAGAAGGATTCGCAGAGAAGAACAAGAAGGACTAATTATCACGGTCATACAGATGGCTCATTGGAACCTCCTGACATGAGGCCCCATGGAAATTTCTTATTCATGCCTACAATTTGGAGCTTAGGATTCTGAGGTCTTGTGTGGGGGAATATTTAGCACCTGCCAAAAGAAGCCAGTAAAACGGATTTCTAATTCGTAAAGGAAATTCTAGTTTCTATCCCACTTGCTAAATTAGTTTCTACTGTACTTATAGTTTAAATATGTAAATGCTTTTAAAGCAACATTCAATATTTATTGTCAATAGTCAATAGTGGTGCTATCAAAGTATTTATGTACACAATAAATCATTAGTTAGTACCCTTAACCTTCATATGAATGAATATATTTATTTACAACTCATATTTTATTTGGCTAGTCAGAATTCAGAATCATTGATAAGCAATTAAATACTATGTTACAATATCTTATTCAAGGGGGACTGGTTTGCTTTCTGAGGAAAAATTGCAAGTCACCCGGAGCAAATGGAATAACAATGATAGCCATGTTAAGAATCTCCAGTTTCTTCTCTAGAACTTATGCAGGCCCGTTTTTTGTTGAAAAAGTTTCAGTATGAAGTATGAACAGTTAATTTTTGAAAATGAGGAGTCTGGAGTAGGGATTTACATGTAATTGGCACTTTGACCATATTTTTTACTACTTTTCGTTCCAAATTTGCAAAAAAGGAGCTGCACAAGTTCTAAACTTTTTACAGATAATTAAAATATTTAAGGAACAAAATCAGCTTAGTTTTATCCATTACCTTAATAAATATGCTTAAGCATTATACATAAAGAAATGTCTTTAAGATTTAAAGATCCAATATCTACAACAAATCTGTAGTATTACATTACGTGCACTAGAAATGCAAATATTTAAATATTTCCTTTGTACAATTAGGTGCACAATATGAAGTATCTAATGGCAAAGTGCCATAATGTTATGTTTAGCTACCAATGCTCTACATAAATTCTACTAAATAACATTTTATATGTAGCATTCTGAATTCTGAAAGGTGATGGTGTTGATGTGATGAGATTCGTTTGTTTGGCGTGTTCTCTTTTCTCATGCCATGCATGCCAAGCCAAGTTCAAGTTCACTTTTTACTGTAACTAAATATCAATCCCTTCCTTATACGAAGAATATGTATTCATTTAATAGATTATCTACCTATACATCTTTAAAAGCGAATACTTAAAGACAGATCTTGTATTTCATCATGTTTTGTTTGCTTTGGCTTCACTCACCTCCACCTCTCACGCAATTCTTCATTACGTATTGTAGTATCAGTATGTAAAGATGCCCTATTTAATATTTACGATAGAAAATGTTCATCTGTATACATAAATACATAGTCCATGTAAATTCAAAATTCCAAACTTACACCAACACCATTAGCTAAATTCAAATTATTTTTACACAAATAGATTGCTACGTGATAACTTGCTAACTCTGTTTTGTATACGAGTATGCTAACTCTAATTATGTCAGTCTGTGTTGTACTGTTAGTGTGATTAGTGTGATATTTAAGATCCTATGCACAAAGTTACATCAATTCTCGTACAAATGTTTAATAATTCCAATCCATTCTAGAATTATTATGTAAGATTGTTATAGAATTGTTAACATTGTTGTAGTATGTCCATTATTCCATATACTTTAATACAGAAGCACATTATCGCAAGATTGTAAAGGATTTTAATTGTCTGCACAATTTAAATGATGATACAAGTGCAAGTATAATAAATACTTAATGTTCAAGTGTTAAATATGCATTCACTTGCATAACTACTTAGGTCGTACACTATACAGGTTAAATAAACTATAAAGTGGACGAACGGGAGTAAGTAGATAAAAGAATGTATAAATTGAAAAACAGTTTTTATTTTGCCTCCAGAGATGTTCAGTAGTAAAGATAAAGGAACAGAACAGACTTCTAAAGTTCTGTAATGTATTCAGTAGATGCAATATAATTGTTATGTGAGTAAATAGAATGTAGAAGTCATAGATATAGCTTACATTTACGTATAGCTTGCTTTAGAATTAGAAAAATGAGGTGAACTGACACGACAACTCTGACTGACATGACACTCACTCGAAGCTCTTGATCGAATTCTTGAGAAGGAGCCACACACATCCCAATACAATTACATTTTAATGGAATACAAAACAACTAGGAAATCTCAGCCTCTTCCATGTTATTCCCTTTCTTTGTTAGTAAAAGAATAATTGTCTGTTATTTTTGTTTGTACTTGCCTATGAATAATTAAAAGATTTTCTACACACTATGTAGAATAGCAATTTATTCTTCAAATTCTCTTTACTTTTAATGGTTAGAACTTAGAACTGGAATATGTAGTGTAAACTATAAGTATTCACTAAAATCAAGTCTAGTTCACACAAAACTATTTTTCTTCATCTCCTTTCTGATAAGAATCTCGCACTGACTCTTCTTGTGACCCAAGTATATTAATCTTAATCTTAAATGTAAGTAAGTATATCGGAATCTCATTTTAATTACAAATTCCCGGAGGGTATTAATTTTATAAATAATAACATTATGCACTGGTAATCAAATCAGCTACAATTTATTTAGGCTATAATTATACATACACAGTACTGTACACACCCTGAAAGTTGGCGTACTGATCTTCGTACTGATCTTGTGCATAAGCACAATTATTTATTATCGGCAAGGTCAACTTCAAAAGAAGCAGTAATCCAGAACGAGTAGATTACATATTACAGACTACATGAAGAATTTCATACAAGATATTTGTTTTAGCTTTTAATGCTCCCTATTTACAGATACAATACAACTTGAATGTTTTAAATACATATTTTATAATGCATTAAAATTCAAGATGATTTCGGTATAAAGGAATTTTCCTTCTTAAATGGAATCAATTTTAGGTGGTCCCTTTCGGAAAAGCAAAAATGGATATAAGAAATTCTCTTTAAAAGAAAAAAAATCGCAATATGGAACAGATTTTTCACTAAATTTTAGTCTGTGGGACTCTTTTAGGAAATTTTCTCGCTATTTAAGAATGCTTTATACTATTTTAGCCTATCCTGTGTCTGTGTAGTTAATATAATTGAATATTAAATAGTAAGGTGTATAAGACTATTAAAAAAGTACACAAAATTGTGGACAAATATAATACAGACATCTTTAGTCAAGTAGACAACTCTTTTATTGACTTTTTTAGCCATTTTCTATATTATTAATGAATATAAGCAATTCTGTTAAATGAGCGAAGCTTAGCACTCCAAAGAATCCTTACACTATATATATATTGTAGAATTATGAAATGTTTACAATTAATTCTTCATCGTGCTAAATAATGAACACTTTGTTCTTCAATATGCGTATATTCTTCACTTTGATCTTAGGTTTGTGTAATGCACAAGAAGGATAAATTACAGAGGCCCATTTATTCTTTGTATATAAAAATGTTTAGTTTAAAAAGGACAAATATGTCGCATCGTGAAGGATAAAGTGGGAAAGGGATTAAGAGGAGAATGGAGAATGAAGATAATCTGTCTCTAATATTTTGCGTTTTCTTGGCCATTAAAGTGTCGCTACATCGAAATTGCATCTACCTGTGAAAAACAGGAGTTAGTATAATCTTCCCTTTGTGGCTTTACCGATTCTGGAAGAAGGCCAAAGAGGTAAATACCTTTCGGTTTAGTTTACTCATGGCTGGATACTGGATATCTTTCGGTGTTGTATTTAAACGAGTGAAGTGGAAAGGTATTATACGTAACACAAGGATACACATTATACATACTTTTATATAAATACTTCTCTGTACTCTACTACTGCATAATATTTATTTATATCTCTTGAACCTTATACACACTCTGCTTCTTACAAGAATGTTGAAATTGTAGGTGTATTTAGGTATTCAATCTCATATCTATTTATATAATAGAAAGAAGAAGATTTAAAGAAAACAAAGTCTAGGCACAATATAAATAGAAAATAAACACACAGTAAGTATCTACGAGAGATCACTTGAGTTTTTCTTACGCTATAATATTTTATGATAATGAGGCGATACGGAAAAGCCTTGCGTAACAGTAGTACCTACAAATAAAGGATCCTTCTTACCAAAAACATTCATTTAGCATTCTTACTTGCGTACTGTACATATTAATATAGGTACATACCTTTATAAGTTCCTTTATATTGTGCATATCGTCGCTTGTATCCAAATCTGCTAATCTGAGAGACGCTATTTGACAACAGTATACTAAACGCTTAAATAATATAAATTGATGAAAATACTACCATCTACGAAGATTAAGATTTTCAAAACAAAATGTGTCTTTTTAGAAAAATTGACATTTATGTAAAGAAAATCATGTCTAAGCAGATTTTGTACCAATAGAAAATGGTGTGTTAGCAGATATGGAGGAAATTTTGTCTTGGCTTTGGCATAATATATAGAAAATAGCGCCTTCGCAGATTTGGCAAAAAATTATGTCACAAAAAAAGGTATAAAAATCTGTTCTTAGCTGATTTGGTTCTTAACAAAATTGAGCCAAAACAGATGTGGCAAAATAAAATTATATCCAAAAATATTTGGCAAAATAACATTGCGCTTAAAAAGATTTTGCAAAATATAATTGTGTCTAAACAGATCAGGCACTTAAAAAAAGTTGTGTCTGACAATATTTCTGTATACAGTTCAAAACTGTGTCTGCCGACTTGAATATCAAAGACATTGTTATCAACGTAGTTTCAAATTCAGTGGACTTTTTGCATTAAAACTATTTTATTCCTTAATCCTCATCCAAAGATCTGATCCATCCATATAAATTCGTACACACTCTTATATATAAAAAAATACCTATTTTACTGTAATCTTTACTCTTACCAGCACTAGGTGTCTGTATATCAGATCATACCAGGAGATTATCGTATAAAATTCTGTTACTTATTATCATTGCACTATTATTGCCAGCATTGTTTACTTATATTATTGTTAGTTTTAGTTATTGGATTGAATTGTCTATTAAAGAAGCTTCTTTCTTGTCTATTTTCTTAACTCTTTCTGCACATCTCCTACTAACGTCCAGTGAACTCTCTTAAGTGTCTGCACACAAATACAAAACAACATTTTTCCTACAAAATACAAAAGCAATTTTCTTTTCTGTTATGTTAGTAATGCAAGACTAGCTTACACGTACATTACACGAGAAAACTATTCTAGATTATAGTAGTAAACCGAGAATAGTTAGTTTGAGTTTATGTACAAGTCATATATTCTTTTCCTATAGTAGTTGTAGTTTGCACTAAAACATAGATGTACATATAAATGTGTTGTATGAAGTTGTATGCAGTAAAATAAAAGTACAAGACTCTAATACATGGAATTGTATGTAGGATACGTACATAGACATGTAGAATGGAGGAGATAAGTAGAAAGGCATTAAAGAAGTAAAACTCCTGTAAAAGGCAAAGTTACTTTCCACTTGACTTGCGATATGGAATGACCAGCACCAGTACCAATACCAGCACCAGCACCAGGCTGACTTGACTTGACTTGGCTCAAAGACTCTGTAGACTTGGACTAGAAAAGAAAATACTTGCAACTTGCATTACATACTTACATTGCAATCCTTACGTTACAACAGAGAAGAAATTGTTACTAAGGTTGTTCAATTCAATTCACTTCAGAGTGTGTACATAGCACAAGTCTGAGTTAAGTAAGCAAAGCAGAAGGAAGGCCTATTTATTAAGCACATCTCAACTAAGGGCAAGTAAACATAAATATAGAGACTAACTAAAGTAAACTTAAGTAAAGATACAGTGTAAGGATTCCATTATCAAGGAATTTCCCTATACAGTATGTAACGAATTTTAGATCCTCTATTTGGATTACATGGACAAAGGAACTGAAAAACGAAAATGGATATAAGAAATACTCTTTAAGGTGGACTTAATTGCTTTTCGTGGAAAAATTGCAGGTCACCGGAGCAAATAGAATAAAAACGATAGGCCTGTTAAGAATCTCCAGCTTTTTCTCTAGAACTCATGCAGGCCCGTTTTTTATAAAAAAATTCTAGTATCAACAGTTAATTTTTAAAAAAGAGAAGTCTGGAATAGGAATTTACATGTAATTGACATTTTGGCCATATTTTTTACTACTTTTCGCTCCGAATTGGCAGAAAAGGAGCCGCATGAGTTCTAGAGAAAATTTTTCTCTTTCGAACAAGCTAACGCAAAGAATTGTACATTTTGTCAAACTTTTTATTTTTTCCGAAATTTCTTCGTTTTTTTCCCATAAGAATAACACAGAGAAACAAGGATATTTTCGCGAATCCAAAAAATGAGAGTTGCGCACAGCTCTCGTTCTTTTGCCTACTTATTCAATTTTGTCTATCTGACGAGGTAACGTCCTATCTGAGTGAGCCATTTTCAAGTACATCTAGAAAGTTGTACTATATACTCATCAAGGTCACCTTAAAAGGAAAAAATCGCAATATGTAACATATTTTTCACGAATTTTTAGTCTGAGAGGCGCTTATAAGGAATTTTTGACCTATTTAAGAGCAATTTCTAATATTTTAGCCCATCCTGTGAATATGTAGATAGTATAATTGAATATTAAATAGGAAAGTGCATAAGAACTATTAAAAAGGTACACAAAATTGTGGAACAATATAGTAAATTCGTCTTTAGTCAAATAGAGAGCTCTTTTATTGGATATTTAAGCCATCTGCATGTTAAATGGATATAAGGAATGCGTTTTACACGAACCACACCATACCAGTCCCTCAAGAATCCTTATGTGGCTACAGGACTGTAATGTACAAGTTGAAAGAGTTGTTATAGTTAAAATAGTAGGAGTAGCTCCATGTAGAAGTAGTTGAGAGAATTATTACTTTATTCCACTCACCCGACGTGCTTTACTTGCTCTACTAATATTTCAATCCAATCTCATTCGCAAATAAATTCTTGTATGCTTACTTACTTGCTTCACTTCCCTCTAACTTTAGTTCACATTTATTTCCACGTATTTAGTATTTAGCTACAACAACGTGTAACGTTGTATAAACACTCACACTCACTATTCTTACTTTTATTAGACTACCTTACAATTTATGTATGATTTATCTGCACTTGCTCAGCTTTAGCTTTATTTTATACAGAAAATGTTATAAATTCTACTACAGTACAGCTCACTGTGTAATTATTTTACTAGGTATTCAGAATACAATTACAAGAGCATAAAATTCAATATTTGTACTTTTATTTTTATTGCCTACCTTTTACATTCATTATGGTTGAATAACTTACTTTTCTAACTTTTAATCTTTTACCATTTACAGTTATTTATTTCTTTAGCTTACTATGTCATAATGTGTGTGTACTGTGTAGGCAAATTAGGCGTTTAGGAGTAACATGGTTGTTAAAATTCCATATTTGGACATTTACAACTTAATTTGGCTAAAACGTCTTACTTTTCCTCACATTTCTTTTTCCCTGACGTAACTTCCGTTAGTTTCGTGTACTTTTGTATATATTTTGCACTTTTTCATTGCTAAAAAATAACGGAAGGACTTTTTGCATAAAATATTTTTGTGCGCAAATTCTTCTTAAGTAATTATTACATTTGCAATTTTATTTTGCAAGTTGCAACCGTAAGGGTGCAAAATGGAAGGTAAATAATTACATAGAAAGTAAGTATGTTAATATTTTGTGCCAAAGTGTGTAAGTTAGTATTAAAAATAGTTAGTGCAAAGTGTGAGACAGAGTCCACCGGTCTGTTGCGGATGCTTTTGCCATTTATGGCCCGGTAGCGTGTATATGTAACATAGGAGCTCTTTTTACGGTTTATGTAGATTGTAGACTGTAGACTGTAGACACATAATAAAATATTACCTTTCAGAATACATGAATAGAGACGAATCCTAAAAAATGTACATTGCCTTATACTTTATGCATACAATACAAAATACAAAAGTGTGTAACTTGAGTTTAGTCCTGCTGTTGCCTACGTAAGAAGATGGAAATAATTCTTCTTCCTTTAACCGCACATTATTATTCACTTGTTAACTTTGTTTGCAAAGAAAAACCTTAAAAAGTATGCTGATGTGATGTATGCAGGCAGAAGTAAAGTTACAATACATGTCTTATGCACGTCACATACGTAAAGGCAACACGTCAGAATCAGAAATCTTCTATAGGTACACAGTCAAAGTAATAATCTATATACATACTACGTATGTAGACACTTGACTTAGAATTCAAAATTCAAAATTGAAAGAGTAGACAAGACACAGACAGATGCATTTTCCATCTGTAGTGACTGACTGACGATGAGTGTAGTTTAGTTTAGTGTGAGAAGATCCACAAAAAACTGACCACCATGAAACGACGACTTTTAGCACAAACAAATAAACAAAAATGCTCGCACTTATACAAACACCTCACATACACAAACATAATCTCTTATTCCATTTATACACAAGAATACTTAATATGGCAATAAGGAGGCACCCACTGCCACTAATACACTTTAAACTATTATTCTACTGTCTCTAGTCAAAATCATAGCAAAGTGTCAGTAGTAACTACGTTTGTAACAGTATAAGGATTCCTGTATTAAGGAATTTCTCAATACACAACGAAATTTAGAGCCCCTGCAACATTTACATGCAAAAAATAACTTAAATTGCAAAAACGGGTGTACGAAATTCTCATAAAAGGAAACAATCGCTAAATGTAGCAGATTTTTCACTAATTTTTAGTCTGAGAGACCTTTATAGGGAATTTTTTACTTATTTTAAAACAATTTTTAATATTTCTTCCTATCCTGTGAATGTGTATTAAATATAATTGAATACTACATAGGAAAATGTATAAGGACTATTAAAAAGGTACACAAAATTGTGGCACAATATAATACACTCATCTTTTAGTGAAGTAGAGAACTCTTCTATTGGCTTTATAAGACATTTAATAAATGTTAATGTATGTAAGGAATTCCCCTATATACAAATATAAGGGACCTGTCCCCCTAGAATCTTTATCATATATTTAGTTCAGGAAAAGAGAGCAGAAGATCCACTTTGAAATAATATCACGATTTTCTTTGTGAATTTTGAACACAGAATTGGCAATGGTTATGGTGTGGCGTGGCCTGGTCTTTGCAAAAACTGCCACTCAACTTATGACAAGCATTTCAATGCTGAAGAATCTCCAAACACAAACATTATACTTCACAGTCAAGTCAAATTGAGGGTGGAGACCATAAAGACTCATATCACTCCATCATATCAATATCAATTCATATTTTGTATACATAATCTCATAGCTAAATGAAATTGGGTGTCTGTTTTCCTATGTCTTAAATCACTCACTTAGGAATTTGCTATTCAAATCACAAAACGCAAATGAAATGAGCACGCACAAAATAAAATCAACAAAGATTGCTCATGAAATGTAAACGTTTGATTTCCGTGCTCTTGTGTT
>JAQFYC010006802.1:0-11573 GCA_034694165.1 Tomocerus mixtus
TAAATAAAGAAGTGCCTTATATTTCTATAGGTATTAATATAATTTGGATCATTATCTTTTCTCTGATAATAATCCAAATAGAAAAAATTTACATGTGCGTCGTTAAGAGTAGCGTTACAATGCAGGTAAGAATGCCTTCATAGAAATCAAATATTCGCCTAAATTGGACCGCCCTGATGGTGCCTACTCGAATTCCATAAGCTCTTATAGATTTTAAAACCCTTGAGTTGAATTTGTAGTTATTTTTACGAAGCAAACACGATGATTTCATTTTTGTCAGGAATTTCAAGGAATTCTTCCAGCATGTAGCGTAGCCAATCAATAATACGGTAACATTGGGCAGACCGTAGAATAGTCCAACTAGGTACAGCAGGTAAAGATCCATAGTGGAGCGATTGTATAGCCTAATTGCACACAAACTACCCGTTACTGTTAACAAGGTTAGGGCAGTAATGTATATTGGTTGAAATAGGGAGAAGAAGCTATCATTAAAAAGCAGGTTGAGAATCCGAAGTCGATTGTATACAATTATTTGCTCCTCCAGGTTTCGTTTGCTCATTCTAAAAAGAAAAATATTAAGTAGTAAGTAATTTAGCTATTTTTAATATAAATTATATGTCGGTCACTAGGAAAAGTAGGAAAATGTATCAAATCCTGTAATAAGTACTTTAATGTTCACAATTCCCAAAAATTGATACATTTTTCTATTTAAGCAATTTATATATGCCCGTATCTACATTTAAAAATGTAGATACCAGCAAATAATATTTAGAAACGACATTTGATGTAACTTTGAATGAAATTTGATTGTAAAATAGCTTAAGAAAAGGAAATAATATAAGTAGAGATAGTTATACCCACCTTGTCTGACGCAGGAAATACATGTCCCTTAAAACATAAATTACTTTGTAAATCAGCACAGTTATAAATGTCAGACATGTCATAATTGGACTTGTCACTTGCGACACGAATATTAAGTGTCTCAGCATTGAATGATGCCCTTCTGGAAATAAATAATCAGCGATTAACTGATTTCCAGGATAGATAAGAGCGGATGTCAATAGAAAAAAGAATGCCATTGGAAAAAACACTGGAAACATTAGTTTTGCTATCCATGTCTCCAATGTCCCACAATCTGCATCCGATATTCCTGAAACATTATTAAAAGCCAATTCTGAATTATCTGCCAGATGAATGTAGTATTAATTAAAACTATTTTAATATTTGCTAAACTTACCACCAATTATTTTCGGATTTAGAGAATTAAACATGTTCACCATCTTTTTTTGATTTATTTGTATATTGAGCAGTGAAAGGGTCCACAGTGTATTCCCACCCAAATACATGGCAACCAACATGAATTCACTTGCCTGCCGATTGGGATTATTTAGCTGGGATATCAACTGAAATATTTCATAGCAGACAACTCCCAATTCAAAAACTGTTAAACCCCGAATTATTTTCTGGGATTTCGAGATACATAATTTGCGAAGTGTGTCGTCCCAGTAGAAAGGTACAACACCGATAAAATTCCCAATATTTATATACATTCCAATCCACTGTAAATTGTTTTTTGATTTTTTCATATTTTGCACCAATGAGTCCCAAAAACCTGGTTTTGGTCTATTCATCTTGAGGAAATTTGCTGATGGAATTGTGGTCCAAAACATCAACTTCCCTCTCAACGAATAAAGAAACATTAATAAGTTTTATGTTCTTTTAGTAAGAAATTGTGAATATTTTGCGTTTATAGTTTACCGTATACTTGAAATTACTATATAATATGCTTTAAGTGCCATATAATTTCCTAATATAACAAATTGTGTAGTAGTAGCCACTGGCAAACAGAATATTTGAACATTACATTAAATGGATAGTCAGTGGATTTCCCAGAATGTATTTATGTAAAATGTTTGTGCATAGGAAAAATAATTAACTCAATAGTTGCTAAATAAACAATTTGAATCTGTAATAAAGTGCAATATGTGTTGAGGGATGGCGATGTCAGTTTTATTTGCTGAGATGCAAACAGTCATTCATAATTCACTTCGTAATTGAAAGTTTCGACAAACAGTAGTTTACTTAGAATATTTGATTTGTAAAAATTATCGCACATTATATTTCCTTTGATAATTTCCTAGAAAAAACAATTTTTGCAGTCTACACAACACAGTTCCAACAATAAAATATTAATTAACCATATATGAAAATATATGGTTACCCGAGTTTTCTTATTATATGGCTAGGTTTACCGTTCAACACAGAAAAATTTACCTAGTTGTACTCCACAACAATTTATTTTCATTAGCACTGCGAAAAGGCAACTCGTGAATGATACTTTAATAAAGTTTGCTGGCGCCGTTGTCCACAAATTAGCAGGCACTTATAATTGATAGCTGCAATGGATACCTTATAGGTATATTATTATAAAATAAAAACGGCACTGTGTCCATAAAATAATTTTCAACGAGACCTAATTATGTAATTACTTAAAAGAAAATTTTGAGATAAGTTGTGGCAGAGATATTACCCAAAGCCTCATTTATACGACGCACACAAATTCAAAGACAAATAGAGAACACCAGACAATTGTCAATTGCAATCAGAGATGTGGCATTAATTTGTTTCTAATTTTAGATATTTCTTAATTAATTAGGTTATTAGGTTCTGTATTGATGGTAATTCCTGGAAGTTGGAAGAGAACAGTTCTGAGCTGAGTTTAATTATCACTTTAATAAAGCTAAATCAGTTAATCAATCAATCTCCCAATTACTGTATGATATACTTGGCAGTAAAGTAGTATAAATTAAAAAATCAAAATTTAATAGTATCGTGTGAAAGTTAAAGACGCATAGTCTTAATAATCTTGATAACTTATGTGTAATGACTTACCTATGTTTCACTATTTAATACGTAAACCCTAACACTACGTATTGTCCTTTGTTTTTAGATATAGAAAATCATATTAGCCATTTAAATAGTAAATAAATATTATGACAGTCACGTCATAGTCTCCCTGGCAGTTTATGAATATATACCAACTCACAATTGATGATGTTCCCAAACTATAACACTTCAGTATCAATATTAGCTGCTTTTTACTGCTGTTTATGTAATTAAGAATTAATACTTAAAAATTAAAATTTTCAAAAATATTTACAGTTATAATAAAAATGTGACCGGTCTTATTTGCATACTACGACAATGAGACGGGGGTTTTTTTGGGTGGTATGGAATACAAATATTATTCAGGGATGTAGTAAATCTCTACCAAGTTTAAACAACACCAGCAAATGAAAGTCAATCAGTAACATCTACTGCGATTTAATATTGTGATTTAAGTTTTGTACTATGGTTTCAAATATAAGTTTATCAACTTTATACCTTGAACCTGCAATGCAGCAATTACCGGAATTGCCTAACAATTTTCTGTATTGGCTCTCCATTTACTATTCGTAAACACGTAATGTTTACATACTAAATCTGTAATCACTCTCCATGGGGAGCCTCTAAAAGTTTTTGGTCATCTTTCCTAATTCTCAGAATATTTGTCTTGTCAAAGTCTATTCATTCTGTCTGAATTAAAAAACTTTGGATTACAAACGCTCAATTATTCAAATTCTAATATACAGCCAGACATTATACTTTGACACTACACACACATCAATATTTTCATGGTTTGCAGCCATTATAAATATTTGTATAGTTATTATTTAATCTTTATATTTACCTTTTAAGATTTTTGTAATGAATATGTAAACATGTGTAACTACTGTTCCTTCCGGTTGTAAGCGGATACAGGTCAGTTTTACATATTTATGGATTCAGCAAATATACCAACAACCATTAAATTAGAGTGTTAAATACATTCTACCTATGCAAGCAATATGTTCCTACTTAATTGCTCCACAGTGTGTAGCACATACAAATAGTATTCTAGATAATTAAATACTCGTTAAATAATCTATGATTGTTTGTACTACTGTAAATATTATTGAGTGGATAAAGGTAAATGAATGAAATAATTGTGTACTCACTATAATTACAAAATAAACTGATACATTCCACGCTGATGCAGTATAATATGTAGTGTATTTTGTGCCTATGTATTTAATAGTATTACTTTTATTAACAGACAGAAAAATAACGCGTTCACCAAGCATAAAGAACGAAGCATACTCAACGTCTTGTTTGCAAATAAATCTTTTGATGCTATACTATGATAAAAAGGGAAAATTAAAAATTGACAAATGCAATAAAGTAGCGTTAATTGCAAATACGCTAACACTGTTATTGTGTATATCGTTGGGATATACATTTAACCTACTGATGATACAAATGAAACTTGGTTAACATATTTATCTTATCTGATTTTGTATTATCAATTATTTATTGTAATTAGTTTACTTAGCTTATATTATGTTATTGCTATTAAGGTATGCAAGTATGCCACTAATGCAACTGTAGGCACAAAGAAATAATTTGCAAAAAATAACTTTTTTAAATGAGTAATTTATTTCCTAGGTAATTGCATTGCTGCATAATAAATGTTGATTGAAACATTATGCAAAGGGAATTATGAATATATATATTTATGTGTAATAATATTGTAATTTGTATTAGTTAAAGCAATAGTAAGCTATAAATAGTCTATATGAAACGACAAATTCTCGCAATCGTTAATTAAGCGTCTTACTGAGCGCAACATTATTTTAGTTGAAGGGGATTGTGGCATTTTGTGTTTGATTGATTGGAATCTGTAATGTTAAAGGTAAGGCATCGATTTAAATTATTTAGAGGGTCTTGGTTCTAGAAATCCTATTCAAGTTTAATTAAATTTTGACATATTGAAGGATTTGGATTTGTGTATATTAAGTAATACCAAAAAATGATCAAGGTAGCCAATTCAACACATTATTAATTTTAATTAAGATTTTTGTTCTACATATTGAGCTTTGTATTCATAGAAGAATTTTATTATATTCTGGTCAAGTAAAATAATGAAGTTATCATAATTTAGCAAACACTTTTGACAATTTAATTACTTTCAAACCTTAAATAAGTATTTTAGCAGTAATTTTAATTATCCGCTTATTAGGAGATCCTAACCATACTATTTTTGCATCATTAATGCTTGAATGAATTTTAACTTTGTTATTTCTATTTCTTAGATTTTTCTTGCAGCGGCCCTGCTGGGCTGCGCCACTGGCCAATTTAATCCAAACAATCCCGATGCGTATTCCTTTGCAAGTGGATTTCCAGGGCTTAACAGCATTGCCCAACCATCATTTCCCGGGGCAATTCCTGGAGTAAATTATGCTGGAGTTCCTCAAATAAATTACGCTGCTACTCCTTCCCCTACTCCAAATTATGCAGCTGCTCCAGTTCCAACGTATTCTCCCGTGCCAGTGCCAAATTACAATTCTGCCCCAATTCCTAATTACACACCAGCACCTATCCCGAATTATAATGCTGCCCCAGTTCCAAATTATATTCAGAACCCTGTCCCAAATTACGCTGCAGCCCCTATTCCTAATTACAATCCTACTCCAATTCCTAACTATGCACCTGCTCCAGTGCCAAATTATGCTCCTGCTCCAGCACCAACTCCCAATTATGCACAAGCCCCAGTTCCAAACTATAATTTTGCTCAGCCACCACAATATGCCAATCCTCAGTATGACCAAGTTCCATTCAGAGGTTTGTTAAGTTATTTTAATTTTGCAAGCAATTTATCATTCAAGAATGCAAAATGTAATTAAAATATTTTCTTTTAAATATTGTATCTAGCTGGAGAAATCGATTACGTGTACACTGACCCCAAGACTGGAAATCAGCATAATCAAATCGAGAAAACCGAGGATGGTATCACCCGTGGATCATATTCAGTTGTTGATCCCGATGGTACTCGTCGTACTGTAATGTACACTGCAGATGCTGTTAACGGATTCAGAGCTGTTGTCAACCGTGGAAATCAACAGAACACCATTCCTCAAGGAAATCCAATTCCTGCCCCATCACAAGAGCCTCTTGATCCTGAAACCCTTAAGGGATTAGCAGAGCGGGAAGAAGCTCTGAAGAAACACGCTCGCGCATTAGCTAGGCATGCCAAACAGACTGCTAAACAGCAAGGGGGAAATTAATGATTAATGTCCCATTAACTAAATTATAAAAATGTTAATTGCCAAATAAATGCCAACTAATTTTTGTACGAAAGTATTTACTACCAACTCAGGTCAATAAATGCATGACAATATGAACCAAATTGATAAACAATTTCAGAAGGCAAATATTATAATTGCATAAATTTCACCCCAGGGTTATCTAATGGTCTATATAGTATGTGTTCCTATACACGCTCATGTTACATGCTAAATGCAATAAATTTAATTACAATACGTCATTTTTGCCTTGCCGAGATCTTTGGAATTTCTAACAACATAATATTGCTGCAATTGTTGCAAGTCATTTTGTAACTGCGAAACGTTTATTTAGCAGTTAAAGGAATATTTGGTGCAATACCAAAATTTTACAAAAATTTATTTGCATATTATTATCTTGAAATTTTATTACCAATTAAACTGGTACCTATGCATAAGTACACGCATTCGCACTACACTTGCTTCTCAGTTATATTTTATGCGTATAAACCAAATAGTCAGCATTCCTATAAAGCACATTTTACTTAATTAAATTGTATGTGGAATACATTTAGCAAATAGTTGGTTATCTGAAGATAAATCTGTATGATAACATCTTTATGCACAGAATTTTTATATCTACAGATAGATGCTACATTAGCGTTTATGTTGTGAGTAGTAAGTAAATATATCTAATAAATTGTATAATGTAGTTAATGTAAATATTTATTTAATATTTACATGTTACATAAATTATCTAATATTTTCTTATGCTTTATAGTTATGTGCTTTACAGTCGTAAACCTTGGTACTATTGGTACACAATACTTGCAGCATGTACGTGTACTATAAGAAAAATAAATGTTGTATTACAAATAATATTTAAATTACTTAAAATAGTTATGTATAAATACTGCATATCATAGATATAGATTATAGATATTTTATAAATATCACTTTCAAAATATGGTAACACATTTAATATGCCTAATTGTGTATTATAGGTTTTTCTAAATGCCTAATTGAAGTGTATTTATAATTTAAACTTTTTATAGTAACTTTATATTTAATATAATACGTATGCCTATTTTTTGACCTATTTTGTCTATCACAATTTTATAAACATATATTTTTTTTTCGCATTAAATCATTGACTAATTAACACCATTAACTCTGTGTTAACGACTCTATGATCTTCTCAATATATCGTCGCACATAATGCAATAACTTCATCAATGCAGTCACTAGGACCAAAGGTCGGTCGTCCTGTTACTATTTTAACTCCGTTTTACCCATTCACATACCCATTGTGCGGTATGCATTGGCAGCGCGATCGTATTATTTTTCAGAGATTTACAAAGATTTTAATTTTATATTAGGAAGGATCAATACCAAAGTGATAATACTAAAAACTAATATTCAAGTAAATAAGTGGGTTCGTTAAGGTGCTGGAATATTACATGATATATTTTTGTTTAAGGTCAAGAATTGCAAGCAAATTTATTAATAAGTGGAACTGGTCATTCCATTCTGTAATAAATATTCCATTTTTTCCTGAACTGGCCTTGGTAAACCTAGAGTGATGAGTAAGTGTATACATTATTTGCAGGAAAATACTAAACTAAATTCTGTTTACACGTAGTAATCTCATTAAAACGGGTCACGTACATTTTTCCACCAACAATAATTTCACTCCGCTCCTACACATCTTATCTAGCATTGCATTTCCAATTGGGATCTATTTGGTATTTAACTCAACATATCCCCAGGCAACTTTTTTTGCAGCGACCTGGTGATGATCTTTGCCTGGCTTGGCCACCGCAATGTAATTTTTACTCGATTCGCCTCGTCTTTACTATATAAGTGCTACGATATCACATCTAATTCATTTTTCCAACGTTAACATTCAACGAAAATATGGAAAATAGAATAATATGCGTTCACCTCCAATTCCAATTTAATCGCCACTTCTTTTGAATTTAATTGAATAATGTTTTTTTATAAGTGAATATCAAGTTCAGTATAATTTTTTGTTTTGTTTTTCAATAAGCATTACCAAAGGCAAGCTGTGTTTATAGTCATCCTATACTCGCTGGACAGACCGATTCGCAACCAATATATCTTTCTATAGTCAATTATTATGTACATACCATGAGAAAAATTGGAAAGGATTAAGGGTGAGTGGTGATATATATTATGGGGACTAGGAAAATTAATGTAAACTTCCATTCCAAATTATGCAAACGTTTAGAAAAATTTAAAGCTGTCAGCAACTCACTAAGAATTCAAACAATTAATTTTGGCCCTCTTATTTCCTAGACAATGCTATGAAATATTTTAGTAGTTGCGGGCATAATTTGGCGTGGAAGCTTACATTAGTTTTAGAACTCCAATAGAATTCCAATAGAATAGAAAAGTAAGTGGACAGTAAGAGGTGGAAATGGTTTTTGCGATGAAATTGAATTTTAAGGTGTAGGTGAGGACACCAACATTTCAATTTTGAATTTATGAATTCATCCTGCATATTAAGTAGCAGAGAATAATAGAGAAGTGAAAGAAATTGCATATTTATGCGACTCCTAACATGACTTCAGTTGTGTGTTAAATATTCTTTTACTTACAGAACAGTCCACAAAGAAAATCTTCTCAAAATATGTATTCGAACTTGAACTTTGTTAATAATATGTATAATTACGTGTGCTGCAAGCCTAAAAGCAATTTTGTAGGAGTAAGGTAGCTTTAATAACAGAAATTATCTTTAGTACACCTTTGCCCACATAGACAGGTACGCATTACGCATTATAAAAAGTTCTTCTACTATGTTCTCACAATATTTATGTTAATATATACAGAAAATACTCTTTCCATTTTCCATTATTCACTGTATTGCATCATTGCACGTACGTCTCCAGTCTCCACAGTCATTTACAGATTCATAGCAAGTGATTCTGTGGCATTTATCTTCCAGAACCAGAAAAATCAAGTTCTTACATCAAACAGTGTACATTCTCATGAAGTTTGGAACTGCAGACAAAAGTGTCAGTTTTGTGACGTTTAAATATAAATATCTCTTAGTATTTTTTGAATATTGTACTAACTACAATTATGTAGATATTTATTAAATATCTACTTAATATTGAGTGTCAGTTTCACTTGTATTTTCATGCGCATTACATTAATTTGCAATAGCACAAGTAGAATAAAATGAATAACACTACAGCTCTTGAAGATGAATATATTATTCAAAACTCTACTACTTATAATCAAAGTTTCAGTGCGTTTCCGCCAAATTCAGTCACAGGGGAGTTGACCACCAAGCAGATCATTTTGATCATCGTCTTAGGACTCATAACTATTGTCACTATACTAGGAAATGGGGTCGTTCTCTTTGTATTCTTCACTGCAAAGAAGAAGCTTAACTCTGCCAGTCATTTGTTGTTGGCTAATATGGCCATAGCGGATTTATTGGTGGGAATTGTAGTCATGCCCGTTCTTGCATCTGTTACAATTCTCAATCGCCAGTGGATTTTTGGTGAAATTATGTGCTCTGCGTGGGATTATGTACATTTTACGCTCTGTGCTACTTCCATGCTGTCTATGGTGGGAATGTCCCTGGAGAGATACATTGGAGTGCGTTATCCATTGAAACACATATATATTGCGACATCAAAACGGACCAAGTCCATGATCATCCTTATCTGGACACTGTCTTGTGCCCTAATTATATTTCCCTCAATTTACTGGCCAAATATTCAACCAGTTCCTGAAATCTGCCAAATGAACGCTAATTTTCACTTCCTCCTTTTCATCACCACAGTTGTGTATTGGATTCCAATTACTTGCACCATTATAACGTACTATTTGATCTACAGGTTACTTCTTAAATTTTTATTTGCTTCTACAATCATACTTTTCATTTATTTTCTGGTAAATTATCGCTCATTTTCTGTAAAGGCGTAAGGAAAACTAAGGTATGACAATATCCTCTTAAATAAAAGATGAATAAAAGAAATATTGTCATTGAAAATGGAAAAGCATGAATAAAATGTATACATTCAACTGAAACTGGTTGAAGGATTATTTACTAGACACCAAGACAGCGCCACTATTTCACTTTATCAATGTATTTGAATTTTGAAGTGAAATAAATTGCATTTATTTATTTATTTTAATATTTGTAGTTCGCGTATTCCATAATTTTGAACGACAGAAAATTATTTCTGCAAGTTTTCACACACCTGACTAAAATCCACTAGAGGTGTACTTAATCCATGTCAATTTGTATATTTTAGGAATGCGGTGCGCCCTTTCTCCCATGAAACACCGTCAGGAACAATTGGGAGTAAGAATATTGGCAATGACCAATTTGTTGCGGCGAGAGAAAAACAAACGAGACTCTCCAAGCGCATTGCATGCATAACTGGATTGCTTGTTTTGTTCTACTTCCCCATGTTCGGTTTGTTCTCGATAGTGGCCTTGGAACCTATTCTGCTAATGGACATCGTTGAATGGGTAATTCTCGCAGCATGGATACGATATTCCTGCAGTATGGTCAACCCTTTCATGTATGCACTGGCTGTACCGGGCTACACTCAGGCTATTCGAGAAAGATATTCTGTGTTGGCAAAAATCCTAACCTGATGTAATAATAATAATAATAATCAACCATGCAATAAATATTGTCGTTAGTAAGAAGTGTCAAGTATATTATTTTTAACAGTGTTTAAATGTTTTCAGAAGGCACGTGAATTAAAAGGATAACCTGCTGATACCGTCCGTAAGACTTTCTAGAGTTCATTGACCGTGGCATGTTGACACTTTGTGCAACAAACAATAACAATATACTGCTGGAATGAATGTGTGCAGTTAGCAGTATTATAAACAGACTTAGTCTTTTCCTGACCTCCAACATTAGTACTTCGCGCTATCGCGCTGTGTTTTCCATAATATGGAATAGGAGAAAAAAATTAAAAATCGGTAGGAGACGTGGAGACTAATGTGGCATTTTAGAATAATGTACAACGTTATGTACTGTAAAAGTTGTAGTACTATGAAAAACAACATGAGCAAATGGATAGATAATATTACAAGATATTATTTAGAATTGCAAATAAATAATACAATGCTTAGTTAGCACGAAGTGTATTTTATCACTTGATGAAGACTTTGAATAAATCAACTTGTCTTATTTATGATATTAGAAAAAATTAAGTTGGCCTTTTCTGCATTATAGGAGTGTTGGTACCTATGTATAATAAATATTAATTACCTATTTCATGCAATTGCATTGAGAAGGGGAAGAAAGTTAAAAGATTTATTTAATTTTTTTATGATTCTATGTTCATTTTTTATTGAAACAGGCTATTTGGATATTATAAATACATGTGTTTAGATTATTTTTTTACATTTTTTGATATGTTTCGACTGATTCGA
>JAQFYC010006803.1:0-11571 GCA_034694165.1 Tomocerus mixtus
TTACCAAGCTGGACCTGGATTTATCCTTCAAGCTTCTACGCACGCATTGCGCAATGCGCATTGGCTACAAGCAAAGGAAAAGCAAATTATAAGAAACAAGCATTTTTTTAGAATGTATTAACACTTAGGGTATATTTTAACTTTAGGTATTTTCATTATAATGAGGGCACCATTACTATTTTTATAGATATTTTAATATTTTTAAGTAAAAGTTTGGGGGAAGTAAGCATTTATTAGAGCGATTTTAAATGTTTGGGCTGCATTATTATATTTGGGGTACATTGTCATATTTAGGGCAAGGTACGTATAAATATTTGGGGTAAAGTAATTATTTTTTGGGTTCCATTAAATATAAGCCAATAAGATTGTATTGGCCGCTACAGTCCTGTCCTAGGCATTCCCATTCGGAGAACGGGTCTAAAATACTAGTGTTCGATCATAAATATAAGATGTTTACCAGTTTAAGAACATTTTCTTCCGAATTGCTTAGCTTGGGTTGTGCCATTTTGCGAGAACTGTTGCTTTTTCACAGTTGAAAGTCTTATCTTGGAAAACAGTCCAACCGAAAGTTTCTGTATTCCCTCACTTGATTTCCAATTCCAGGAAGGCTAGATAAAAATAGAAGTAAATCAATTCAGACCCCGCTGGAGAGAGCTGGATTTGGACTTAACGCTAACTTTATAAACACACTGACACACTTGTAGTGGACAGATTCTATATAGATTGTTCACTTTATACGCAAATGGGGTCAATCGGTCACTGAGTTAGGTTAATTTTAAATATACATGCATGATAGGGAAATCCACAAAAGACCAAGTATTTTCCCTTATAAAATGTTTTTGAACTTTTTGAGGTAAGCCCGGATTTACACCGATCTCAACATTCTGAACATTTTTGTCTCTATAATTTTTTTCTCAAAATTTTCGCACTTTTTTAAAGCCACAAATATCAATTTTTTGCAAATTGAATTGTAACGCTTTTATAATGACAAAATGGTGCTTTAAATGTCATTCACTTAATTTTTCATGCAAGAAAAATTCTAAAGAAAGGTTTTCAGTTGCAAAGATCAAAAATAAATCGATATTTTTACTATACGCTTTACTTTAGGTAAACTTTGAATATTCTACTACGTAAAATATTTGCATTTCAAAAATACATAAATGTATTAATTAAAAAATTAAAATACCTTATCGACTCAGACTCAGATCGCTTTTAATCGGACAATCTCAAGAACTCGATCTCAGATTTAGTAAATACGCGTGAAGAAGAAAATTTAACTTACAACAGCACACTGTCTTAAAGTTTTAATAAATCCTTTCAATTTTTTGTCGATAAATATTTATTTATAAAACAGTCAAATGCAAATGATCTCAACGACTTTTCTTTAGCTCTTACTAAGTACTAAGTAATTCTCCAGCTTCTCCAGAATTTTTATATTACTTGTAAATGCATTTAACTCTTTATTCTCTAATGCGATTATATTATTTTTACTTAATTGAAGTTGAAGGACTAACAAAAGTGATATAGCCTGTACACTGCGTTATGTTTACTCCGCTGGAGTCTGCATCTATATGTAGTCTAGATTGAGGATGAGATGAGCATGCAACTCTCCCAGCGAAAGGGGATTCCCGTCTCTGGCCTGAACATCCTGTTCTATGTATTATATCTATATATTATATTTCTATTTATCTATAAATCTGTAGTATACTATATTATTATATTATATTTGTCCAGATATTCCTAACTCTCTACTTTGCTGTCTATTTGCGTCAATGATTTTCAGAAAGGATTAACAAAAACCTCTCCATAATTTAACATTACATTAAGGTATACATATTATGTAATCGTACGTAATTACATATATTATATAAATCATAAAGTATTATGCATGAGATACACTGAGCCAGCCAAAACCGCAAAAAAATTACCTACGTATACAATAAGTATGCATAAGTAAGATATATACATATTAAAATACTTTAGACGGATATTACACTTAAACGAGCTAGGTACGTTATATCTGTATAAAATCCCAATGTTTTAGTATGTTATATGTATGTATAATAAAATGGACATATTTGCACATAAAAGGAGTTACATTTGGCGTATTAGAAATAAACTGGAACTAATCCACATATAATAGCGCAACGAATTAATATAAATTTGAGTCTAATATGAATTCGTAATTAAGAGATGGACACACTACAGTCCGTTTTTGTCAAATCTCACATTGCCTCAATAAGTTGGGGCATTGTGAGAAGGTAAAATTTATCCTTGCATTGAAATCCGGTAGTTTTTGGTCAAATCTCACATTGCCCCAGTAAGTTGGGGCATTGTGAGAAGGTAAATTCTTGCATTTGATTGATTGATTGATTGATAGGGTTTTATTGATATTCTTTTCGGGCAATTAGCCCATAGAACATGACACAACAACAATACATTTTCTTAATGAGTTTTTAAATCAAATTTACGAAGTTCAATTACATATAATCTGTTTTTTCATAACATATTCACTGGCATAATAGTTTGTTTTACTATATTCACTTGCATATACATCACTTCATGTAATATAAACAATAATTTTCACAACATTTTAGCCAATTATTGCACAATTTTATTTATTCCTAATAGTATTTAATAGATTAATTCTTGCATTTAAATCCGTTAACATAATTCAAAAAGGTTGAACGGTTTAAAAGTTACAAAAATATATAAAAATGTAAAATGTACTCCCTGTACCCCTTGGGGTGGTTCGATTTGGATCTTGGGGCATTGTGAGAAAGTAAAATTTATCCTTGCATTGAAATACAATTCAAAAAGTTTGAACGGTTTAAGAGTTACAAAATAATAAAAAAAAGTAAGATGTACCCCCTGTATCCCTCGGGGTGGTCCGATTTGGACCATTTTCATGCCGGTCCGTCCTGTTACATCAATGAACATATATGCCAACTTTGGTTGAAATCCGTCCAGTACTCTAAACGTTATTTTGTATATGGACAGACGGACAGACGGACTGGACGAAAGCAGTACTAGCTGCGCTAGTAATAATGTATTTAATTACACAGTAAAAGGCAATTAAAAGAGCTTACGGTTAACCCACTGGCGGATCCAGGGGGGGTTTTGGGGGTTCAAACCCCCCCCCCTGGGACTACGGCGTACACTATACAGTAAGGTTCACTAACATCCGATCATTATATAAAAGCATGGAGAAAGTCCTCTACTCGCTAAGCATACCTACGTACCTGTAAAGATTTTACAAATGTTCAATGTTGCCTCCTTCATTCACGCGCTTCCTTGCGCAAGCATTATGCGCAAGGAAGTAAAAAGCTCCAAGCCGCGTTTTAGCATGTAAAAAGCCATTAACTTTCTCCATGCTTTTATATAATGATCGGATGTTAGTGAACCTTACTGTATATTATGGGCAAAAATGACAAAAATTTTCGCGCTCCGCGCAATTTGTTAAATATGTATGTTTTAGGTCTTTAATTTGCCTCAAAACGCCAAAAATTTTGCACACCAAGCTGTAATTTGGGAATAAAATTAGCTTCCTACTGTAAAATTGGGCAAAAACTAAAGTATGTTTTATATCTATGTGGACACACGTAGACACATAAATATACATATTATAGTAAGTTACGTGGGCTAAAGATTATAATGTATTCACTCCGTAGCGTAGCATACATAGAATTACGGTATGTACTAAATATAGGCTACTATTTAACAGCACACCCGAAATATTGAATAGCAGCAGGGCTAAAATAGTTTCCTGCGCCCGCCTTAGTTAGTAGTGATAAATGAAAGATCCGGCATGTCAATCGGTATTATTAATAGTATACAATATACCTATACCGACTGACAATACTACTAATAGAATACCCCAACCTAATTTAATAATAGTAATTAGCAAAGTGAAAAATAATTTGAACTTTTTTACGATTCAACATAGTAATGCTATATGTAATACTGAATTGTATAACATGAACTACCTATATAACAGAACTAAGATTGGAATTAGGAATAATATGTAAAAAGTATATTCCTGTAACCATTTAATTTGTCCATGAATTTGAAAGCGTTCGCGTTCATGGTTTCTTGAGGGTGATTCATTCATTTTACATGGTATGGTGCGTGGGGGCTATAGTATGCACATAGGTAGATAAATAGAAGAAAAGATTATTGTATGTATGCCGCAGTAACATCAAAAATGTTGGCCTTGAGTTTTATTACCGATCGTCAGACAAACTTTTTGTTGGTCTGTCCATCATTTATACATTATGTAATTGTTATGTAATATTTGCTTGATAATTATATTTAGCCTTCGTCGTTGGTTTTGTTGAGATTATTTGCTTTATTATGCTACACTTCATTCATATGAGTTTAGTCAATTCAATGAGGTATGTTTGTGTAGTGTTAATGGATAACTGACTGTATTACTGTATACCCTTTGGTGCACTCCAACTAACCGTACATTTAAAATATTCCGCTCTTCGGTTAAAATCAAATTCAAAGGTAAAGTTGCACTTCTGGTGCAATATGTCAAATTACATAACGCTAATTAGATACTTATTACTATCTACTGTATTTTTAGGTGCATATTTATCATGTATATTAAGTATTAAAACTTAGTATAATTATCAATTATACTAATGACTAAGTAAAATAAATTCAAAATTAAGGACACTGAAATATAAATTATATTGTTACCTTACACCTTAAGTTACCTATCTACTCTACCAGTTACGTTACCAGTACAGATAGCAGGGCGGACACAGGAAATAATTTCGGGAGGGGCTCAAAATATCCGGTTCAAAAACATCAAAAAGTCGGGCGGAGCGCGAAAATGTTTGCCATTTTTTGTTCATTTTTACCCAATTTTACAATATGGGGCTGATTTTATCTTCAAATTACAGTTCGTGTTTAATTTTTGGCGTTTTTATGTGAATTATGGACTTAAAAAATATATATGTAACAAATTCTCGCGGAGCGCGAAAATTTTTGCCATTTTTGCCCAGAATATTTAGTGTACGCCGAAAATTTCGAGAGGGTCCGCCCTTATACTATAATATTTGGGGTACGGGAAGTTAGGCGATCGCCGATAGAAAGTTAGCCGACATCCGACAGGATGTTAGCCGAATCCGACAAGAAGTTGGCCGACATCCGACAGGAAGTTGGTCAACTTCCTGTCGGATGTCGGCTAATTTACAGCTACCCCCACCCGGCCCTTCGGTAATTTTCTGTGGCGACGCCTGTCGGATGTCGGCTAACTTTCTATCGGCGATCGCCTAACTTCCCGTACACTAATGTTTGGTTTATTACATCGTGCTATTTTCAGAAATATCCCTTAAAAAATGGAAGATAACATGACTAGACAAGTGGCATCTTTGGAAATGAAAAAGAAGTATACGAAAATTTTGAGGGATAATGGAATTAAAAATGAAGTTAAAGAAGTAATTTTCATCGACCCGCAATTCAAAGGGGAAAATATGCTCACGAAAGTGGAATATGTGACAATAAAATTTGCAGATAACACCGAAGATCTCGAGTTGTTCATCAAGAAACCTCAGGACAACGAAATGCATGCTAAAATGGTCAGCGATATGGGTATTTTTGAGAAGGAGTCCACATTCTTTAATTTGCTTTTGCCGGATGCTAGAAAATTTTGCGAAGATAAAACAGGGTAAGTGTTCACCAACGAAACATCTTACAGTGGTCTACATACATTATTTCACATATAAGACTAGTCATAGCACTTAAAGCCCTTTATTATTGATAGCATTTATTTAATGAAATCTAATTTTATTTTTCTACAGGAATTCAGATCTCTTGAATTTTTTCCCCAAAAGCTATTACGGAGACGAAACGCTAATTGTTTTGGAAAATCTTGCGGCACGAGATTATTTTATGTTGAACAAGGAAGATCGCCAGGACTTTGATCAAGCTAAGTATGTATATATTGAAAAGTAACAAAGCGTACATATAAACACATCATCTTTACGTGTGTTTGCCCTCATAATCCCCTATTTATTATCCATCCCACCAAGTATTTACAACTGGTATGCTAATGAATCCTTCCACATATTTCAACAACTTTCTGAATTTTTATCATTTTATTTTGCAGCATGGTTTTAGAAAATATGGCAAGATATCATGGGGTCTTTTACGCATTCATTAACCAGATGGGACGTGAAAACTTTAATGAAAAATATCCATATGCAGCCAAAGAAGCATTTTATGGGCCGGGACTCAGTCAAATGATGGGCCCTGCTTTCGAAAGTCATATTCTAACTTGTATTAGAATTATGAAAGTATGTCAATCAAACTATGCTTAATTTATTCATAAAGGTACAATACAATATAAATTCCATATCTAAATCATTTTCACATGCTTTGGTAGGGGATTGACAAGGATGTTTCAAAACTGTTCCTTTTTTTGTTGCAATCTCATTATATGATATTATGATGGTATTTAGGCAAGCAACCTAGAAGGAGTGGACGATGCAGTGAAATGGCTTGGTCAGTTCTTGGGAAACACGACATTATATTCCCTTCTTTGTGACTCGATATTAGATCAGCCGGATGATATTTTAAGAGTTTTAAATCATGGAGATGCTTGGAATAATAACATGATGTTTTGTAAGGATAAAAGCACAAATGTAATAAAGGACTAAGGACCATATTTTCGTTGACATGCAAGTAAGTATCAATTTTAGTAATATTAGCTAATATAAAAAAAATATTAAGTTAGGCATAGCTATATAACTATTAGTTTAGTTATATTAATTATTCCTGTCTTTAGATTTTACGCTACGGTTCACCAAATTTAGATATTGGCCATTTTCTATTCAGTAGCGTCAAACCCGAAGTACGCCGACACAGGTTGACAGACCTTTTGAAGACACACTTTGTTGTGTTTAAGGAAACAGTTAAGATACTCGGCTCACCAACGACAGTGACCTTTGATGTATGTAACTTAAGTATTGCGGTTATTTCCTAATGTAAATGGGATAATCAATTATTTATGTTTATATGATTATTTATAATAGCAAAGCACTTATTTCTACATGGTTTTGATTTAATGAGTCAGTAAAATTCAATACGTATATAGAAAAGGTTAATTGGCCTGTACGAAACAAATTACGGTGTCAGTATAGAGAATTCATATCAGTAAGTTGGTTTCGCGGAAAATATTAATCATGCTAGGTCTCCGTCAAGGACAAATATTGTACAATGATAGGTAAAATCATAGCGCTTATGTAAAATTCCTCCACTCTCCGATTTAGTTTTTAAATGAAACATTAACTACCTAATGCATGGCCTTTCTTTCTACATTATGCAATCGGTATAACATTTATCACTACATGTGTGTAAAAATTCTACATCATAAAAATTACATATCTTACAGGAATTCGTCAACGACTACAAGAAAAGGTGCACCATGGGATTTTTCGTCGGAATATCTTTCTTGTGTGCAGTTGGAGCAATGAAAGAAATGAACATGGACGATGCCGTCGGAATGGATATGGAACAAATGATGGAACACTTTAACAAGGCTATGAAGAAATGGTTTGATGAAAATCCGGAAAAGGGTGTCGAAGCAGCCCAAGATATTATTAACCAAATTGTTGAGTATAGGGCACTTACCAATAAATAAAGTATCTAAAGTGCGGATTTGACATTATACATCTCGAGACACCTCGGACGCTCTCCTTTGGAGTATAGCCCCATTTTTGAAACACAAACACTGAGATTTGACTGTTTTTAATTAGGTTAGATTTGTAAAATTCAAAAACGACTAATTTCCCAAAAATACAAATTCGCGGTGTCGCGAATTATCTTAATCCGTTCAAAAGTTATCGTGGCTACGGACGGACGGACAGACAGACAGACACACGCCCAGGCAACGTGATCGTGTAAAGTAGCTTCCGCTACTTAATAATGAACTATAAATTTTAGTAGGTTAATACATACAGTACATAGTACCTACTCGTGTTTTCTGTGAGAATAAAGTTCATTTTACATTTTCATCACATCAACCGTAAAATATTGTAAGCATTTTATACCATAACTCGATTCTTTGCACAGAGAAACAACACTAAGCTTACGATTGGATAAATCTTCCCCAGATAAAATTTTGACTACTAAGGTAACAAGCGTAATTTCATTGTTTTCATTTTGCGATGTAACAGTTTCAAATATGCGCTTTTACACAGTTGCATATAATATTTTTGTAAGTGAAAAGTAGTAACATTTTTTAACGAAAACCTTTCAGCATTCCTGTTCAAAAATTTTATATTTTTCCTATTACATCCGTCCATATAATACCCAATCAATGCATGTGTACATAATACGACCTTTTTACGACAAAGTTATAGAAGATCCGACCAGAATATCTTGTTACCAAACCATAGCAGTGAAAATAGGGAAATATCTTTACATGTAAAGTGGAACATAATAATACAAACCTAAAGTCTATAATAGTAATATAGCCAGATAATTTCAGTAAACCATAGTTATCCCAAAAAGCTGTTCATACGACGAGATAAAATCATATATTGATAAATACATGCTACAGTTGACACGATTTAGGGCAAACCTCAATAGTGAAAGTAAAATAGATAAACATTTTGGACTACTCAGCATCCAATGGAAGAAACTCAACTGGAAACTACAGGGATTAAAGTTGAAGCTTCTATTCCGACTCCAACTCCAACCCCGAGTGAGCGAATCTTAAGAAATCGGAACTACGTTAATCAATACAAAAATTATTATGAAGGTTATGCAAACCGTAAGTCCAAATTCAAAATTTATAACGCATACACCTAATATATTGATTTACTTTCTCTTCCTTTCTCCAGTTTACATATAAGTACTTGGACATAATAAATTGTTTGTTGATTGTTGTGTAATAAATCTAGATTGGAAGAATTTTATGCACAGCAGGCTTGATAATGTGAATCATTCTTGGGACAGACAACATTCTCCATTTGCTGAATTTCGAGAAGACTCCCGCAAAGTAAAATTCAACGACAATGTTGTGTTCCACGACTATATTGGTACCAATTTTAACAATAAAACCATTTTGTGCCATTTTTCTAGCACCAATAACATTTTTATTTGGGACATGTTTACTGCATGCCATATTTTAAAACACATTGAATATTTTTGTGAATTCTAGACAGTGAATCAGAAATCGACCTCGAAGAGGATAGTAGCATTGAGGAGAGTGTTACTGGACTAATGAACAAATCATTTGCAGTAAATGATTGTGACAATAATCTAGAAGATTCTTCTGAGATGGATATTGTGGATGACAGTACAAGTATGTAGATCCATTCTTTATTGTCTATAATTTTGCAGTGGATATAGTAATAAGGTTGTAAATTGTTATTCCTTTTAGATGTCCACACATTATTTTCTGATATCCAACACGAGCCACAATCATCATTTGGTGAACTCTGCAGTCGAAAACGACAGGAAGGTATGTTATATTTTGAAGATGTGGAGGCCAGTGTTAAGCTCATAAAAACTGCCTTCAACCTGAGACCTAAAGCGGAATCAGCCCATAACTTTCTCTGTGAAAAAGAACCAGTCCCCGATTTAAAGAAATCCCAAAGTGCTGGCACTTTTGTGCCTGGTACGAGGAAGTCTCCTAAAAATAGAGTCGGAACTCCACGTTTCTTGAATGACAGACCGATGAAAGATATTTGTGCAGAATCGTCACAGCCACCATCAATAGAAATATCTTCTTTTGGGAAAGGAGACGAAGGACTCCAGAATGAGGCAGAAGATGTTAAAAAGTTGGAAGAAAAGAAAGGTAAGGCATAATTTGAAGTGTGGTGCAGACTTTCACCGCTTTCACCAATTTAAAATGTAGCCTGTCACCACAATATACTACTAAATATTAACTTGTAAGTTTTCGGTGCTGGATTTTATACCACCTCCACTATTGTGTTCGCCCATAAATGTTTAGTATTTTGCTCGAGATTTTTATCAAATTATTCGATTTTTTGAGACAATTTAATGAAAAACGTCTTTTCTTAAATATTTTACAACTTCATAGGTAACTTAAACATTTGTTTACTTGACTTTTTAATTTGCAAAATCGGTAAGATCGTATTGACAAATTCCTTGAATTTTGTAGTCAGTATAGTGAAAGGTGAAAGTGGAATGGTAAAGAATTTGTTAACCTCGCGGTAGTAACAATAGCACAAATACATACGAGCCTAACCGTAGATTACAAAGTTAATACGGTTAAACATAATAATACAAATTTTCTTCCCGCTTTTCAGATTCCAATATACAGTGTATTCCAATTCATCCTTCACCAACGATGCTCCATTTGGAAACACTAGTTTTGCGACAGAATGAGATACTTTCTTCTAATATGTCAAATGAAGTCGAGAATAAAGTGATCAGTCAGCTTCAGAGTCAGAACGACGACTACCACTTGATAGATCTTGAAATTCCTCCTTCTGCTTTATCCATGACCATATCTCCGTGTACGAAAGCCCCAAGAAAACTGAAGACAAAATTAAAATCGCACTCTGATGCAAATACAAGTCCTGATAAATTAAAATCTCCATTAAACAAACATAAGCCTATAAAAAAAGAAACATCGGTTGTGTACATACGAAAAGAAAATACAAGGCTACATGGCCACCAATTATTTAACGAAATCAAAAATCAAGTTTCCAGGTACAATGTAGACAAAAAAATCTTGACGACCATTTTTAACAAGAAATTCGTAGCCTTACTTTTAAGTGGGAATTGTGTGAAGAAATCTAGTTCCAATTCTAACGCAACTTCCGAATCGCAAGGAAAGGAAACTAAACTTGGGACTAACAAAGTTATAGCAATCGGTAGTAAATGGGCTAGTAAACCAGATGATAATGTCCGCTTGACTCCACAAGCTAAGAAAATTTCGCAAAGCACTGATTCGAAAAGAAAGGAGCCATTTAAAGGGAGCAGTGCCGAACCAAAAGCTACATCGATTGTCACAAGAAATTCGAGAAAAGAGACAGTTTATGACAAATTGGCCAAGCCTCGGCCTGGTATGCAATTTTTTTAAATTATTGCTTTTCATGCTTGTACTACTTTAAATGTATACTTGATTTCTAATTGTTATTCTTATCTGTGCATGCAGCAAGTAGAAAAATTTCAGATTTTGAAAAAACGAAAACCTCCTCAACATCTTCGATAGCATCGCCTAAAACGGTTACTAAAAAATCTCCAAAAAAAGAAAGCAAAGAGAAAGTTACAAAACTGTCGAACTCAAAACCGGCAATAAAACCCACTGGAAATGTTTTAGAAGCTGATGATAATAAAACGAGTAGGAAGAACTTAGCAGCTAAAAATGAGTAAGTATTTTTTAAGATTTGTCCCACTAATTTCCTCGTTTTGCTTATATGTATACAGTATGTTTTTAATTTTACGCTAGTTAGGGATTGCCTTGTATTAGCTTTCTCCACGTAAAATGTCACAGCTTTATATCTTATAAGATAAAGTTATAAATAACTTTCAAAATTTACTGTATTAGAATTGAATGCAAAAATGATTTCGCAAACATAGGTG
>JAQFYC010006804.1:0-11568 GCA_034694165.1 Tomocerus mixtus
GCACGTTCAATATGAACAGATGCGAATCAAGCGCGCGTCCGTCTGATTCATATTCTAACCATTGAGTCCTCCTTAAAGAGGGCCATAAATTGTTTGCGAATTCAAAGCTCATGGATAGGTGCTCATGCTCAAGCTCATGTATGCACAGATGTAGAAATGCTAAAGTCAATACATTAGAGTTATACTAATTTCCTTTGAAATGGTGGTTACCTTCTCGAAGATTGGCAAAACTTTCCAAAGATTTACATGTTCGTGTAGACCGGATTACTTCGAACTCGACACAGTATCTGGAAAAAACATTTAAAAAATTAGACATCTCTCTGACTTTATGTTAAATCAGTGTGACGGATCGTAAATAAGAAAATGGAATCGAATTACAAAAATAGTTAGTAAATTCTTAATTTCCCCAAGGAACAATTTTATATACAAACTGTGTAAGATCAAAATGTGAGAAAAAAACTCTTACGGTTTAGACTTCTCTTTGGCTGGGTTCTTTGGATAGCGCAATCGAAGATTCCGAGTAATATCAATGCTTTCGTTATATTTCCTCTTGGAACTAAACTCGACAGGAAGAATTATAGCCGTATCTAACAAAATATTTCACAATTCATGAAACGAGACAACATCGATAAATAGTTGAAAACGCAACCTCATAAATTATGTTTTCATTATCAACTCCAGGAACAGTTCATTTACTGATAAATAATGTACATTCTCCCTCCTCCTTTGTAAAACTCGGTATAATACTGTTATTATGAAAAGCATTTATTTCAAATACTACATTACTTATGTGAAAGGTTTCACTTTTCAATGTCACAATATTTATGGAAACTAACTGTGGGGGATAAAAAGAGAAAGTGCAATATTTGTAGTAAACTCATGAATTATTATGGACTTGTAATATATTACTCTGTTCACAAAACCAAGCACAAATTCATGGTGAATTCTAAAAAGAAATGAAAGACAAGCGCTGGTAAATTTTTTGATGTTTGGGAAAATGATACAAAAATGGTGCTTCTTAGTGCATTTTAAAGAACGTATCGTCATGAATTCCGAATATTATTAAATAAAATGGAAAATAAAACACCAAAACAATTCTACCTTCCAACTGAAATCGGCTTTGTTGTTGATGACACCAAACACCTCTGCATCCACGTTTCTGAACCAATGATGGACAAAGATTTCCCCCATGCCTAGGTTCTATAGTAATTGCTCGATGTCTTGTCATAACTCCTTGTCCACAATCAACGTCACATCGTGACCATGCTCCCCACTCTGATACTTCACAATCTTGTACTGCAAGAGATGAAAATTTAGGTTGGTAAGCATAAATTACTTTTCCTTGCCCATGCTTAAAGCACATTTGTTCCCTTTCGTCACAATACACGGCCTTAGCAAACGCGCGGAGGTGCTGGAGATCCAATGCCCAATGCTTATACATTGGTAATGTTAAAAGATAACGATGAGACTCGTTTCAATCTACATGTTGTACAGATTACTATTTAATACCAGAATATGATGTGGTTCTATTAGTATTTCATGAAATTCGTGATACCCGGGTCATATTTATTTGCAGCGTATACATTTTTAATTCATGTACATATTAGATATAATGTTATCTCTGACCTAGGTTGGGAAACAAGATGATGTGCAAGAGTAATCCCAAAAATTTTGCATTACATACACCTCCCATTCTCCTATACCTTTTTCCTTGCGTGAATTCAAACTAACACCTATCTTAATTTGCGGCGTTCTTTCTTAGTTAATAACTCCACAAAATATTAAGTACCTGTGTATAGATAACGAAAAATTTAGGATAGAAACACTATTAAACACCAATGTTTGCCTTTACTAACGATCTCAAGGAAGTTCACAAAGGATTGGTATGCTGAGCCTATAATTATAATATTTCTACATTGATATTGTCTGGAGTTTTCTATTGTAAACGCTAATATCTAATCAAAAGATGCAGTAATAGGTACTAGGTACCTACCTATATCTACCTAATATATATAAAATCACTATGAATGCAGTGCACTATGGAACAGGAAACTATACAGCATTATCATTCTCAGGTTATTTTATTGTACCTTTCGTAAGTATCTAGTTAACTGAAATAAGTGTTAATTCGGTGTTAGTATTGGTATATTTGGTAATGCGTAATTAATAGGCGTTTAGTTTACCTCCGCAAGCAGATTTGAAATCCGAACAGCAATCTCCTATAGTTAAGCAGGCATGGTCACAATAGCAGGGGACATCGTCCAAGTCTTCGATGATAGCATTAGGCATAGCCTTTTGAACGACACATGAGCTATCTCGTCCTGGACAACATTTTCCAGCGGCGGAACAACTACCAGAGCTAATTCTGGGTATTTCATTAGCCAAATTGTCACCTTGAGCCATAGTCCAAGGGATGGCCATCAGAAGAATTCCACAGGCAAAGGACACGAACGTGTGAAGAAACATGTTGTCTCAACAAAACAGAAATAACGGTTCTTGGAGTTGTACACACAGACAGAGATCAAGAAGAAGATGAAGGAGTGATATGGACAGGGCAAGACACCGACTGGCTGGGTTTTCTCGCTCGTCTCAACTTTTGTATCAGTATCCTCTTAGTTTGGCTTGGCTGGGCTTAGCAGACAAAGGAAGGCTTACTGGTCTTTTTATTACTAATACCCTATGTATCTCAGTTGATCCAATGTAAAATGCAATCCAGTGAGTGGGTGAGAGAGTGTGTGATGTGAGTCTGGTGGATTTGATTTGAGGAATGAGACAACAACAATAGATTTCATGAAACCTTATAATATATTACAATATTCCAGGTAGACAATGACGAAGTGGGTTTGACTTTGATTGGACAGGAAGGGACACGATGGACGTTGCGTTGTCTTGGTTCGTGAAGCAATTTGAGATTTTGTTATGTGTATTATTAAGTACGTTACATGAGTTAAGGAGCACACACAACACACCTGACTGACTAAATCAGAGGAGGAAAGAAGAAGAAGACTGACAATGGGATTAATGTGAAAAGAAAAGGAGACGGCAACTTATTCAACTGATGATCTGATCGGAAAGGATTCTTAGGCTGGAATGAGCCAGGCCAAAGTCGAAGAACCCCTTTAAGGAAGAGGCATCTTAACGTCTATAGTTATACAGTGACTATGTATCTGTATTTATCTATAAGTACATATCTAGGTGGGTAGGTAACTTCTTGCGCTCTGTCTTTAGGTAGATATATTTAGATAGGTACCTAATCCTCATCCCTGATCTACACATATGTACATTGTATACATACATCCAAGAAGACAAGTACAAGACAAGAGGATTACACTTACACTTACTTAGAGGATCAACTAAAACAACTAGGAAGGTATGCATAAGGTATGAGTACGCGTTACATAATAAGTACGTTTATCTATGTACCACTACTTACTATGTGTGTACATGTGTACTTATATTACATGAATAGAGGGGTATCACAGAGAACAGAACAGAAATCACTCTAAGGATGCCGAGAAGATAAGTCCTTTTGGTTTTACCAAAATAAGACAAGAGACTATAAAAAATTCTTCGCTCATAAAAAAACATTTTCAAGTCTCGAGCAGAACTTAACTATTTAACTAAACATGCACAATACACATGTACTAATAATATACTGATTGTGAGTTGAGTGAAAACACATTAGGTATACGTAGTATGTAGTGTGTAGGCAATCTGCACTCTTGCATTTTAAGGGATGTCCATCAAGCACGTTATTTTTATGTTTATGGAGAGGAAACTAAATAAAGTAATTACGTTTACGAAAGCGAATGAAAATTAAAATGCCTGTTTCAATGACACCTGGGATCATCCTTTAAAAATCTCAAAAATCATGAACGGATGTTGACGCAAGGATTTGAAAATGCAAAGCATTTGGGATTATTTGGGATTTATAGAGATTTGTGAAAAACAAAATTTTAATTTTACATAGGTATATAGATGCAGTGGATAGGTAGACATATTTCATGAATAGTCCCAGTTAATTTTCTTTGTTTGTCTTTCTGTAAAAATACATTTGCAATGTAATTTTAGGTGACTTCTATGTTCTTATGGCATTTACTCGTTGAAAGCAACGTAGCAGTAATCAGCAGTAACGAAAAGTACTAACTATAAGAAGAAAGGGGTAATGGAAATGTCTGTATGTAAATCTATGGATAATCTCCCTATTGCCAGATTAGAACTGTTTTTTCTTATCTACCTTGCACTCTTCTTCTTGTTAGCATCTTTCTTTGGTTATATAGAGAACTAAACCAACGTAGGTCGTCGTTTGCATGCACAATGTTCAAGTCAAGTTCATTTCTGCGTCTAGTTGTATTATTGTATTGGTCTCTACTTGACTGGAGTAAGGTTCATGCAACACAAGTAGAGGAATTAGAGGATATAATAACATAGCTAATGATCATGACTACGCTACAAGTCGAGTCTGATGAGCAAGGGGGAAAAGCCACGCATCATGAAGGAATAAGTATGTAATGCTCAAAGCTGACAGTGAGCCAAATATACGGCGAAACAATTATTACTATCCATCTGTCTCGAAAATGCAATGGAAAAATTTTCCGTCGCATTGCAAAAGAAAACACTGCAAAGAAATTAAAGAATAGGACACAACACCGGAGTCGGGTTCAATTGTAATTATATATACGTAGACAGTTTTATTTCACATCTTTCAGATAAAGAGAACCACCAAGCGAAAGCGAAATGATACAAAAACAGCTTTCCACACTCAAAAGATATTCTATGCTTAAGTATTTTCTATTACATTTACACACACGAAATTATTGCTAAGTGAACCACTGCATGGCCGTCTGTTTTTAATAATAATATGTTTTAGTCGTTAAGTGGACATGGGTATGGGGCACTTATAGTATCTAAGTGGAAACACTGTTGTGCTTAATTATTTTTAACATCATTATCATCATAAGTATATTTTAAACATTTTTATATGGTATTATAACACATTTTACATATTTAATACTATACACATTGTACAATACACCTCTCTGTGTAAGTAGATCTATTCATTATTATTAACCATTTACATGTACAGGAGAAGAAGAATGTATGTAATGTATTATTGTTTGGTAGCTATAATAAAAACAGACTACAAGTATAATACAAATCAACGTACGTAATAGTAGACATGACAGAGAAAAGAGGCAAGGCACGAAGGAAGGTAGTTTTCTTTTCGTTAGCCAACAGTACAGTCCTAAGGTATAATTTTATTTTTAATATAAACAGTTGCTAACAATGCAATGCCTACGACCTACCTATCTGACTGAACCTGCCTGTTCTACTATTTATGCCGTCTTCAATTACTTGGGTACTCGGAACGGGTCCGTGAATCCGAACTTCGCTGAAAGATTGATGATCTCATTAATTTTACCCTTTACATTACATTTACATATAAGTATGTACATACATAGTAGTAGTTCTAAACTAAAATAGTATTACGTAGAATACATTTATTTATTTGAGTCTCCTTTCATCAGTTTCCGTCTTCTTTCTTCCATTGAATCCTAATTTACTTGCCGTACACATACAATTGGTAGTGTTAATTGCGGATGCAGTCAAGTCAAGATCAGACTCTCCTCTCTAGTGTTATAACATTTCGTAAATATTCTGCATTTATTTTGTTTTGTTATTTCATAGAGTTGTCTCCACATTATATAGTACCACATCATAAGCATTATCCCTTAATGTTCTAAGAAACAATAAAATATGTTGTCCATGGAAAATTACTAACCATTGGTTTGTGGTATTGTGTACTTTAATGTATAGGGCACTATTATACTCCAACAATGTAATGTGAACCTTATATTTTCTTAGGTTTGGTGCACGTCAGAGACAGAATGTATTTTAATTTTCTAAACTACAATATCTTTAAATTTTAGTTAGTCTACTAATCTGTTTCTCATCAACGAACAGGGAATTATTTTTACATTTCGACAAGTACTAAGTGCATTATACTTACACATACTTCTCGTGTCTTGAGAAAATGAGAGATCCCACCTTGGAATACACAATGCACGTGAACTGTTAACAATTAATATATCTAGTAACTGTCCAATATTAAACCTACTACTTGCGTAACTATTATTACAATATTATTAATTTTTCATATGCACTACTTTAATAAGCGTATATAAATGTTTAGAAAATACTAGATACGCACACGTGCGCACGTATTCAGTCTATGGCTGGGCTTATATTATTGTGCATAATATTTTTGCACGCGAACGTCATATTACGGTATATTATATTACAGTGATAAGGGCAATAGGGAGCCTAAAAACGCTGACTTCGTCTACCTTTGCAATGTACGTATTTTGAGTTTCGGAATTCGGATAATTTGTCTATTCAGTGAACCTATAGCAAAATCAAATACAATAATAACAAGTGCTCATATTAGATTTCTTAGCACTTAAGATTATTAGCACATATAGCACAAATAATATTACATAGTTATAGTTTGCCACTTAGTATGGTACATTTAGAATATTTAACCATTACACAAAAAGAATAACGTGATGTGAAGTGGCACGAGCGAAGCGCCAAGTAAATCGTTAATGTTAATCATGAAATTCAATAATAACATCAATAATAAAATTTAACGGAAGAAAACTAAACTAAATATGAAAATATGACTGTTTTATATATTTTACGGAGTACTGTTGTTAGAAACGTGAATTTTGTATAAAGGGGGACTCCAAAGATATAGATTGGAGAGCAAGTGGATCAGATTCTTCTTGGTTGACAATAATTACTTCTTCTTTCAATGCTACGTAGCTCATGTAGGCACTTTTGCTGGACACAGGGCGGACACGAGCTTCGTGGTGGTAGTGACGTATATGAAATAGAGAGTCAAGACTTATTTCAAAACCATGATCACACAATGGGCAGATGAATGCTTTGATATGTGTAGCTAAATGGTTCTGAATTAGAATATTCCTATCTTCTGTTTCGTATGAGCACAAAGGACATTTATACGCTTCATCCCCAATGAGAATCTCCATTTGCTCATCGTGTGGAATTTCAACGTTTTCTTGGATCACACAACGGTTGTACTTGACAGTAGGATCACACTCTTCGTGGTTCTGCCTGTCCAAAATGTGCTTCTTGAAGGTATACGTGGAAGGATAATCACTGCTGCAGATGTTACAGCCGTACATAACTTTGTCTTCTATCAGTTTCCCAACCGGAGTACAAATTCGTTCTACAGGTGTCAAGTCTAATTTAGTGAACAATGGTAACTCTCCCGGGTGCTTCAGTTGGCTGTGTTTCTTAATATGGCTAAATGTTTTCCCTTGGTAGTCACATGAAGAGCACTGTAAAATCGACGTGTCTGTAAGCTCTCGACGTTTCATTCGGAAATGTTTACCAGGATGTCGTAACGCATTATGAATTCTCATTCCTGCGATGGAATTTTCAGAGTGAGAGCAGTATGGACACACGAGGTTGATCCCTGGTAACATTTGCATAGTATCAGTGAAACACTTAAACTCGTAGTATGAACATTCGAGTCCTTTTGGATGGGCGCTATGATATTTCAACCAGTGGAGTCTCATCCCTTTGGCAGTAAAACAATTCTTCTTGCAATGGAGACACCTATAAACAGAGTAAACATAACAGCTGTTATAATAACGCAAGAACATCAGAGGCACACACAAAACAATTCTACATTCCCCATCTGCTTTTAGTTTTAAAGGTAGTGGTTATACTAAGTCTTTAATAAATTACGAGTGATATACTCATTGTCAATATTTATGAAAAATTGTTTAGCACCACATTTCATCCTTCTTTCCAAGAAAGTCAAAAAAAAGAAGAGTGTGCCTTCTCATACTTTTTTACAGTTTGATTTTTACAAACATTTTACTAAGATTTGACTATAAAAATTAATGGAAATTATATTTCAAAAAACATACTTATAAACGTTTTCTTTTGGCTTTTCTAGTCGCTGCTTTTTCGGAGATGGTGATTCACTTTCGGAGGCCAGCGAGGCGGAGCCTGAAGGAGTATTGGTTAAATCAATGATCTCGGGACCACCCGATTTTGCGCCTCTTTTTTCAGTTTTTGCAGATTCCTGTTTTACTAGCGTATTGTCTACTTTGTGATTTTCCTCTTTATGTTTCTGCAACTTAAGGGAGTGGTTGGTTTTGAACACGCATTGGTCACAATGATGTACTGAATTTCCCTATTAGTAATAGATAATCATATCGTAAAGTAAAAAAGCACAATTACATTCACGCAAAACAAATGAAAATTAGATTAAACTATTTATCATATAAGATGTTCCTTAGTTTGGCACTACGACAGTCTATGTATAGTTGATGTTACTTATGTTGATATAATTTTGCATAGCGTAAGGAACTGTAGCTATTCAGTATTAATCATTATCAATATGCTAATTTTACCGCTGCAGAATATTTCACAGATTTTGAAATGGGAATTCCGTATTCTTTCAACCAAAATTCAGGAGTTAGTTTGGCTTCCAGTTCATCGTTTCGGACGACCACAAATGGCAACGACGCATGTGTGCTTCTAAAATGGTGCTGTTTTGCGATGCCTTCGTTCCAAAATGCCAGCGGACAGTATTTGCAGCTGAAACTATTAAACAATATTACAATTATAATTAACTGTGACAACCATTTACGTGTGGCAATTAGCAAAACGGCCGTAATTTTGACTTGTATAATAATTTTTACGTAAACAACAAATATATGAAATGTATACTAAATGCAGGTTTTAATCTAAAAGACTAAATATTGTTTTAAATTAAACAATTTACCGATTAGCTGCTACATGCTTCGCCAAAATATGTATTCTGTAATTGTGATGTGAGGCAAATATCATGTTACAGTGCTTGCATTTTAGAAGATCTTCTTGGACGTTACTTGTTTCAGGTACGTTATTGATAGGCGCAGGAGGTTCTTGTTGGTCTTCAATACATTTGGAAACCTGCATGTTATATAAATTCATATTAATTAATCATATATAACTTTGATAATTAGATGCATATAAATATATTCTACATAAATATGTGACTACTAAAGGCTGATTGGATGATAGGATAATCGGAATAATATCCTTGTCTCCATTTAAGCATAGAATGTTCCATAAAGTTGGAAAAGCGACATGGGTAATTATTTGCCATTGCCCAAATTTAATTCCAAATTGAGAAAATTGTCCACTATAATATTGATAATATTGTCGTTTTTGCGAGAGCAATATTTATGAAATAATTTAAAAGGGTGGAATAAAACAATCCTTTACATGACACTCCGGATTTTTTCAATAAATAAGGAAATATTTGTTGATTGGAATACCATCTTAATTATTTAATTATATTGATATTAAAAATTAGCTTACATAATCCTCTACTGTTTGGTCGGTCGGTAAAAGTTCACAAAGTGAATAATTATAGGATACTTGGTGATCACCAACTATATGTCCCTTCAAAGAGCTTTCTGTAATGAACTTGTGGTCACACAATTTGCACTTATATCTGTATTACAAAAAAGTATTTTAATTCCCGACTCCTCCATACACAAAAGAAAAAAGTTGACAACTGCTTACCTTCTGTAATTGAACTCATTATGAAGATGTATAATAAGATCGCTGATATTTTTCGTTCGGTATTTGTTACACTTGGGGCAGACCAGAGGCTTCACGTCTACGGTTGGAGCAGACGATTTTGGCACCAGGGATTTATAAGAAGTATTAACTGAGGGCTTAGAGTTAATTTTTTGTGGAGGTTTAGAGGGGGAAGCAACAGTTTTGGGTGACGCATTGCCCTGCGCTTTGGCAGGACTTTTAGCAGTAACAGAAGCTGACGATTTGCCCGGATTATTGTCGAATTTGACAGTGCTCTCCCTTCCTTCTTCCAAAAATATCCCACGAATATGCTTAATACCTGGGGTTGTGCGCTTCCAAATGGCTGTGTTGGTAGACTCTTCCTTTGAGTCCAATGAGAGCAATGCCTCATTCCTTCATTCATCATTATTTAATTAAGACTTTTCATTATAGCAATTACAAACATATGGCCTTTCGGCCTGTGGTGGAAAGTGTATGAAAACCGAAGGGTAAGGTCAAACGACATAAGCACAGACGATTTTACCGTACAGCTATAAGGTATGCTACTCAGTACAAGCAAATTATTTCCCATACCACCCAACATTCCAATAAACAATTAAAAACTAACAGTCCGACATGCATCATTCAGCAAACGTTCTAGTCAAAAACTCGTTGTTAAACACGAATAATAATTTCACTTTTCACAAGGCAAACCACATTTCTGCACGTTCTAGAGTCAAGTAACTGCTGTTTTGCGGCAACTTAGGATTTATTATCTATTATCAACCGATCAATCCTGTCTATCAGATTGTACCATATTTTCCACCGTGGTAACACTACATAACTCGTTTTCTTTTCAATTTTATTTATCCTCTCGTTTTTCGGTGGGCATAAATCTTTTCCCAATTCCTAAAAATTGAGACGCGGATTTATACATTTTCGGGCAAAACAATAATAAAAAGATTTTCTATGATATTGTCTAAGACTAATAAAATATTGATTCAAGAGTATTCTTTTACAAAATATCCCCATTGTTTTTGGAATATTTTAAATATATACAATCAGAAAACCTTTCATATATACAATTTTTAGTGTATATTGTATTTTTGTGTTATTGTTAAAAAATGAGCCTTCGCAGTAGGGAGTACTACTGGGAAACGTCTATTTCCTAATTTATAAGCGTTGACTTCTTGTAATTCTAATGCAGCTTTGTATTCTATGTCAAAATGTCAACTATCAATAGTAAGGTACATTTACAATTAATTTTTTGTTAGTGGGTGTTTGTAGTAATTTGTGATGGTGTAATTATAGTGTCAGTACTAAAAATAAGTACTAGAAGTATTAAATACCTACGTATTGTACAATATGCAAAATATAGTTTCGTTACAGTTATAGTACGTTGCTTATTCTGACGTACAGGTCATCTATGTACCGATTTTTTGTCAGTTTAGCAACCAAGAGAGATTATTCTATTACTTACTACCTGTTTGCTTAATTAATCTCGGCTTTTGCGTGGCTACCTACTTCCTCATAGCAGGTAGGGTGTAACTACATTTCCATTTCGGCAGTTAGAATTAGAAATCATAGTCAAAATGAAGTAATATTAAAAAACGAAACATGATGTATGGTAAATTACATTTTAGTTATATAGTCACAATGTCGAACGGGGGATTATTATAATACATTATATATAAATGATTATTATAAATCTATTCTAATTCGCTAATTTATGGGGGCTTGTTTTGGTGAGTAGAAATGTGTCTGTAATTGTGTAATGGAAGTATAAATTGTTATCGGTGGAGGGCCGTCTTCAGTCAAACCATATCAGTCATAAATTTTTTTTATTTGCTTCATTCTCGTACTAAACTAAAATCACAATTTCTGAACCTTATATTATCTAAATATTGTCTTATTTTGTACTTAGTTTACTAATACTTGCATGCAAATAAATATAAAATT
>JAQFYC010006805.1:0-11567 GCA_034694165.1 Tomocerus mixtus
TATTTGTTTTTATGAATTCAGAATTCTGTTTCGTATTAATAAATACTATTATTGTACAATAGAAAAACATATTACCAGTCGATTTCTATAATGGATGTAATTAAGTGATAAAACCATTTGTTTAATTTTCTAGGCTGCATCGGAATCCGTGACACTAAAATCAGCAAACAGAATTTATGTCCACATTGGCTTTGAATTAAGCAGTGACTATACAAAAACTGCTAAGGATTACTTCTTGACAGCTATTGAACAAGTTGATTTTGCACAAGCGGCCGAGTCAGCTAATAAAATTAATGGCTGGGTTGAAGAATATACCAATCAAAAAATTAAGGATCTTATCCCTGCAGGTTTGTAATTTATTATATATTAATTGTTTCTTAGTCAGTTAGTACTGACACTGATTACAAGCTGTCATAAATAATGAACAGTCATGAGTCTACATCAATATAGTCTATACTGAAATTTTATTATTTTACAGATTGCTTGACACCACTAACTCGCCTAGTGCTTGTCAACGGCGTTTACTTCAAAGGATTATGGAAAAATCAGTTTGATAGATCCAAGACTACAAAGCAGCAATTCTTTCTGAATGAAAGGGAAACTAAAGATGTTGATATGATGTTTATTGAGGAAAAGATGCCACATGTGCACCTTCAACAGCACAGCACAAGTGTCTTAGCCATCCCATATAAAGTAAGCAATGATGTAATGTATGATTATTATAGGTTTCGCACGTAATTATAGGCTATATTACATGATCATTTATGGTTGGGAATCCTCCATAACCAAATAATTAATTCCTTTAGGGCGATCGATTGTGTATGATGGTGTACTTACCTGACCAAGGATTTACGTTATCTAAACTGGAAACCTCTCTCAAAACTGTTACCATCCAATCCATATTGAATGAAATGGGTTCGCATGACAAGGTTAAACTGTCACTACCTAGATTCAAAGTTGAATCAACTCATAACCTTGGTGTCGCACTTAAACAGGTATTATGTTTCTCTATCCTAATCCTACACACATTAAACTGGCAAAGACTATTTTGCAATCGATGATTTCTTTAAAATGCTAATGGAATTGTATTAACTACTTAACAGCTCGGCTTGAAGTCTATATTTGACTGCACTGCTGATTTCGGAAATATTCCCAAAGGGAAGGAAGAGCTCTATGTGTCCGAAGTAATTCAAAAGGCTTTCATTGAAGTAAATGAAGAAGGGACCGAGGCAGCTGCTGCAACAGGTGAACTATTTACCTAATTAGTGATATATTAATTGAAACTACATAGCATAGCTGTTTATTAAATATTTTTTATCTTTAGGTGCGGTGATGATGATGCGTAGTCTGCCGCATATAATTGAATTCAAGGTGAACCGTCCATTCCTCTTCCAGATCGTTGACAAGGAATCAAATGCTGTTCTCTTTGCTGGAAAATGCACCAACCCGTCTTCTTAAACGAATGTAAACTTCCTTTCTCTTGATATCTCTTTTCAAATTTTGGCTTGTTATATTATGTTACGTAAACAAGTCTCGTATAAGCTTCTTTTGTTATATTGCTGTATCATTCAATTATCTAATCTATGTATATTTATTGTTAAATCGTCTGTGGTTGTGACCGTAATTCTTAAAGCAAGGAACAGTGGACTTATACAATTGTAGTTTGGCCTACAAAATGATCCAATTGTACCTAAAAGTAAACAGGCTAAATCAATTAGCTTGGTATCCTGCCTTAAACGTATTGCATATTATGAGGGACTTAATAATAGAATCAATATACATTCCAAAATAATCAGTCATTATCCAAACATGGTGCTCTAACTTACTATTTATTTCAGTATTGTTAAATACAAATTACTTATCGTTTCTTTATATTATCTGCAATACAGTAATATATTGATTTAATTGCTTGGTATTATTATTACATATTGTTACCATATTCATTGCATGAATAAATATAATAAACTCGGGGGGTAAAGTTGGAATGGTTAATCTATTATACCTTACATTAAAGCTCGAAACTATTAATTACTTCCATTTTTTGTTCGATAATTTATTGCTAATGTTAAGCATACTTTTGGTTTCATTAAGTTGTTAGTTGATGCCGTTGCGTTGTAAGTATTTGTATTCATAATGGCCAAGACTGCGGTCATTCTTGGGAGTATTTCCATTTTTATTGTGCAAGTAATTAAAGTGCTTAATTTAAGTTTAAGTAGTATAGAAAGTACATTGACAAATATTTACGACGGAAGTCTAATGAATGAATACCTACCTACAAAAGGTACATATAGAATAATAACTATGGGGTAGATATTTCTGTTGATGAAATGATGACTAGCTCTTTGAGGAATACATTTACAACTGTATGTGTACCTGGCGTTAACACATCACACTTCACATCATGGCTTGTACTCGTATCATTCTATCCATTCCAAAGAAATTTTTGTATTTTCGTAACCGTACAAGTGGTCCTGTCTATACATACTGCCAAAATATCCTGCTATGAACTCTAGCAACGACAATTTAGAAAAGGGATGCTTTAATCATCAGGAAGTACACCTATAGAAACCTTGGCTTTGAATCCTAGGATATTTAGTATGATAAAAAAGAATATTTTTTGGAATTACGTACCTAAGTACAAAAAATGCACAATACAATAACCTACAAATATTATGTATACAAACGATTTTCAAATAGAGTGCAGAAAAATACTGTGTATGTGTAGGTATTGTTAAGTGAGCTATAACTGTAAAACTGATGCAATATTTAAGTACGCATTTAAGTAAGTATAGGTGCTCATAAATATTTTATAGTGTCACAAGCTGATGCTCAAGTTGAGATAGTTGGGCAGGGCAGGTGAAACGAAAAACAACTTCCTAACTACCAAACTAAACTTAGAACTACAATGATTGTAAAAAATGCCAAATCGATATAATAATTTAGAAGATAATTTTAATAGCAGCCAGAGAAAAACATTGAACAAACTATTACATTACAAACGAATACTACGTACAATAACCATAGTGTTAATAGAAGTAATTAAACGCATTGAATAGTAAGAGGGCTTCCGTTGATATGTTCGCATCTGAATTTCAAAATCATTTTATACTCGCCTTTAGCAGTAGGCTTATATGACAAGGTCAACATTCCACCAGTTCTCTCTTCAACAAAGTACTGAGGTCGAGAAGGGCCGGATATATCCACCATCAACTCACCTAAAATCGTATGTTACATACATATTCATTAGGGCGCATTGCAGAATTTTACATACCAGAGTCACACCACCTACATACTTACTGATATTGTTAGTTAGCGATTTGCTTATGCTATGTACTGCATCTAAAAGTAAGTATTATATGTATACAATATAAGCAAAGTAGGCATTTCCTTTCCCGTCGTGTATGAAATGATGTGATGTAAAGATTTTGTATATAAATACTTATGTACATATATTGGGAGATATATGGTAATGTAATTTAGCTTACTATGCGAAACTGCAGCTACTTGTTAAACATAGAGCATAGTATAATAGATCATAACATAACATAAATGTATGTACCTAAGTAGCTAGTTAAGCTACATTCTGGAAAAGTGGAGAAAATCACATCTCAACTAACTGTGTGTGTACTACACACATAAGTAGCAAATCTTGGGAAATAAGTAAGACAAGACTTGTAGGAGATCAAGTAAATATGATTTTAGTAGTCATAGCTTATAGTATAATAGAAAATATATAGTGTGCATGATAAGATGAAATATGGAATACATAATCAGTATGATATGATATGGTATTTACTATAGGAATAGTTAAATATGTGGATATATTTAGTTTTCCATATAAAATGTCAGTTTCGTGTCTGCTAGGGTTTGGCAAGCGAGAAAAATGGGAATATGAAGTCATTATTTTAGAGATAGTGATAGGAAATGTAACTCACAGTTGATTTCAGCTCTGGAGATGTCGATGAGGATTTCGTTGAATTGGTTAACCTTGGCTTGTTCCATCCCTGGTCCGGATAGTTTAACTTTTCTTACTAGATTTCTTTTAATGACGAGTGGTTTCTTGATGGGGACCCCCCTGCCTATAATAGCAACTTGGTAGGGAGAATTTTTAACGTGTTTCCCATTGAATTTGACAGTGAGTGTATAGAGTCCAGGAACTTGGGGCAGGTAGGACACAGCTATATTTCCGTCTTTTAAGTGCTCAAATTCAATTTCAGGCTCGGAAGGACCGTCTAATGCCACCACCAAACCACTTGTCACATATTCCTCACATTCTGCGACCTTCACCCTAAACTTACTAGGCACCCCTACAATGACAGAATAAAACAAGATTTAGAATTTATAATGAAATTTTTTGAATTACATACCTATGCGAGTAAAAAATGATAATAAAATTGAATTTTGACTGAATGTGGTATAGTATTAACCTACTGTTCCTCCGAATAGCCCTTCACCGAAGGCTTCTATTTGCTTTGTTACCGTCGTCACCTCCGCCATGTCTTTTATTATAATTTGTAACCTAAAGACTAGGAGTGTGGCGCAAATCTCCTCAGATTGTTACCATTCGGAGAGTAGATGTGAACTGTTCCGGATTCTTATCAAAAATACTGATACTTGAATAGTTTAGGTTTATAAATTTAGACCCTAGCAAGCCAGGACAGGACAGGAGCATCTTATCAAAAAAACTTATGCTTACATAACTAACACAACATGTAACATAGCTACACATACATACATAAGTATGTATGTATTTATGTACATACATATGTGCTATGTAGGTACATTATATATTTACTTTATTATCGCTTGCATATTCAGATTTCTTAACCAACTAGGCATTACCACTGTAAATACACATAATATACCGTATGTTTGACTAACTTCGGAGAAATTCTATCTACTGCAGAATACTGATACATGAAAATGCTTAGATATCCACATATACAGTGTACACTGTGTACAAGCAGTCAAAGAGTCATGTCAAGTCAGCAATATCAGTAGTAACTAGCAAGTAAGAAGTATCATATGAAGATGAAGAAGAAGAACATACTAGCTAACGAAGTTGTTGTACTTATTCCGTGCAAAATGCGAAGCAGGGAAAATCGGTTATATCTTCCGCAAGTATTAATACGGTTATAGTAAGACTGACATGACAAAAATTGCATGGTCCTGATGAAAACATATAGTGTGACTGAGAGTTTCAATATAAAGAGAAACTGCTAAGGGGGCGGAATGTGAAATGTATAAAACGGATTCGGCTCACTTGACTTTTCACTATATTATAATATGTAGGTGTACTATCGTCTCTATTTTTGTCTCCACGTACATTTTGGCAAATTCTCGCCTTCCCTTGTGCTAACAGGTGCAGCCAGCCTTTTTTCATTCGCAATAATTTTCGAGCTTTTTTAACAATGTATTATGCGAATTTACAAAATATCGAACTATCTGTATTATATCTATCTCATCTCTATCCATACATGACCGAGATGTGCCACTGCCACATTCCTTCCAGACCAGAATACATAATATGTACACTACACACTTAAACTATTTGTGAGACGCCACGTATTAGTGTGTGCAGCCAAGACTTACTACTTTACCTGGTTTGGGATTTTGGGATTTGGCTACATAATATCTAGTATATGTATCTTTATCTTTATCTTTATCTTTATTAGCATTTAAACATGTGCCTATATATTATGCATAAGTTATGAGAATTCTCTGAACTCTGAACTGTAAATTGGTGGAAATAGCTTGTTAATTGTTGGCATGTGCCTCCTTCTACGTATATAATTCCCTTAGCATGTCACATGGATGTAAATAAATGAACCCGATCATGTTATGAGAACAGCCCTTTAGTTTTCCTTATCAGCCACACTAATTTAGTTGCCTATATAGTTAGTTATGTGTGTAATCTATATAGGTACGCATAGAATTTGTCCTGTCCTAATTACATTACATACATACTAACATTGGTAGCTTCCTACGTACGTTTGCAAAGTGAATAGTAGTAGGAACTTAGGAACTGCCATGTGGATGCTAATTAATAATGAGCGGAAATTAAAAATGAGATCAATTTGTCCTAGAAATAATGTAGTATGAAATATGGGGAAAAGTATGCGGGCTAGGATAGGATATATCATAATGCGATTCCACGTAAGATAAACGAAGAGATAAAATCTGTAAGAACTCTTAAGAACATGTCCCCACAGAGCTATTGCACCCGAAAATTCTTAGCACTTACACTCACAGACTTACATCCATTTCATCTGCATTAAACTATCACAAATATCATTCACGCAATTATTTACTACAGATTCTACTATAACACTGTTACTACAGCCAGTTCACGACTATTCTACTGAACTGCTTCAGTTTGACTAACCAGATTTCCCTAACCCTCATGCTTTGCACAACCTGCCACTCCGTCACGTTCCATCATAATAATATAATGAATAAATCGTGCTCTTGTTCCTACAAATACATACATATTTCACAGCCACTACATCACATTATATCTACATTCACATCTCCTGTGTGCAATGCAAAACAGTCTTTAGGTAGCTAAATACTATCAGTGGATGGTTTATATGTTATGTACGAGTATGTACAGATATGTAGACACTCTAGCTTCTGGTTTTTTTGAATTTTTTCTAAACTTGAACATTCGTCAACTTGATAAGAATAGGCGATGATGCAGAGAAAATGTTTTGACATTTTTGGGGAGGAAGCGTATGCATTTGCATAAAGTTCGCTAAAGCCCATGGTCACAAAAAAGGTTGGAATAACATGAAAAGTTAAAAAAGCAGCGAGCATTGCTCTCGAAGAAAAGAATTTGTAGGTAAACAAGATGAAGACAAGGAGAGGAACATGAGCTCCCTATTTTTACGACACGACAGCACTGACTTTTATATGAGAAACGAAATAATAAATTTATTCTGTCTACTATACCTTTGGAGTGTGTCCAGAATATCAAAAAAACATATGTTTAATATACATTCAATGAGTGCTATTAGATGTAGTACGCAGATATTTTGGCAAGAATTTCCTAGCAATCATTTCTAAATCGCTCGATACATTTAACACACACAGAGGTACACTCATTCCCTTCACACCATACTTTGTCTAATATCTCTCTCTACGTGTGGGTTGCTTTCTTTAACGACAATTTACAATATCCAGTCACCACCATACCACAACTATATCTCTAACTCTAATATAACTATAGCCAACTATTTCCCACATAACATAACATAACATATCTACATAATCTAATACATTGCCCTGTAGACAGAGACATTCATTTCATTTATTATAAATTCATCGGAAAATAGCACAAGATCAATTTTTATGTTCCACCAGTAAATAGTACTTTGGGTTGCTTGTGTTCTTTCTATGTAATATGTATATAGTATGTAAAATCATATTATTATTCCTATGTACTATATAATATTATTCTAAAGGTTGGCCTTTACTACTACGCTACATTTGACATTACATACTGTTAAATATGTTAAACTCCGTCTGTCTGTCTCAACATTATTCTTACATTGGCATTGCTTTGCTATGTGCATACATACAGTACACACGTACACCAAATATTTTTCAACAGATGAAAAATAGACAATCATTTGGCTTCAGTTAATTACCGTTTGTTTGCACTGTACTAATTTAATCGTGAGTATATGTGCATTGCTACAATGATAGCTTAGTGCAGTTCATAGTTCATTTCCCTTGTAAAACTCTCCTGTACATGCATTTCTACAGATATATACAGATAGTGTACAGTACAGACACTGTACACATAGATAGTTAACATCATGTCGGAGTCGGCATTCTAAGAATGTCAGATTAACATAACAAAGTAATGTGATGCAAAGGTTTATTGATAGTTTCAGATTCTGAGTCGGCTCAACAGTATAATACAGATTACTCAGACAATGCCATAAACAACAACACAAATTTAAAATAGTTTTATCTGTGTTCCTTGCAATACACTTATTCTCCACTTGAGCTTGAGTATGTGTATTGGAATACGTAAGTGTAAACATGCTTAAATTACTGCTCACATAAAGTACCTTCTATGTAGCTACAAATAAATAGTAAAGAGAGCAATGGTTATATAATTCGATAACTTTACTCTTGTTATGTCACTGACATTAGTGGCAGAATAAGACAACTGCTAGTAGCCAATAATTTCTAGCAAATCTTATTTTCCTAACAATTAACGGCTTCACTACTACTGCTATAAATAAGTCAAGTAAAGTAAACTAGATATTTTATGCAGTGAGATAGAAATAATTATTTGTAAATGATTAAGTATATTTTATGTGTGTATGTATGTAGATAACAAAACTTTCATAACAAATTATTAGCAATTAAAGCACGTGGATATATGTCTAACAAGTGAAATTACATATAAGTAATATAAAATAACAAAACGTAAAGCAAACAATAGCAACAATAGGAGAGGTTAATAGAAAATTATGATCAGAGAGGATACGTGCATAATATGTTGTCGGAATCGGAAGGAGATGCAGCTGCCCTGACACAATACAATAGATATAGCCAATATATATTTTCCACTGTATGGGTACTTATTTGTACCTAATAATATCAGTCATCTAAAACTAATATTATTAGGTACATAAAATAAATACATTTAGAGTTTTAGAGCCATGTAATAGGAGAGTGTCTAGCCTGTGTTGCTGGAACATTAAAAATATAATGCCCTACTTGGTAGTATCCGTATGTACACATAAACGTCCAATATTGATATCTGCATGACCTTTCAACTTTGTATATTGATATTATTAAGCTTCTTACAGAACCAAGCACTATACTATAGCGTTAGATGTTACATCTACATAGTTTTGCGTACATTCTTAGCACAGTATATGTATTTAGTACTTGTGCAGTCATTATGGATATAAAAATAGTTTATGTAAAATAAAATAGATTCTCTTATATAATAATATGCTCATTCACCCCAAGCAAGCCAAGGATCCCAAGGCAGGCCAGGCCAGGCCAACCAAATCCAACGCAAATTGAAATACATAACTTGTATGAGCACAGTGAATTTATTATAATATAATAGAAGTAAGTAGCGTAGATAGGAGAACAACAACACAACGGCGAACGGCCGGAGCGAGCGGCAGCTGTTGTCTTGCTTACTTTCTGTTCTGTTCCCGTATTATCACCTGGCATGGCATCGCTTGACTTGGCTTTGGCTATGGCTTTGGGTTGGCAATAGCATGGCATCTACTTACATTACATTACATACTAGGACATCCACACTAGCTAAAGTTATTTAGCTTACTAAATTATGTTCTGTTATTTTGTTAGTGCATACCTAATTCGTTCTCCTATTATACTATACTAAATTCTCCTAGAAGAAATCTAATAATATGTATTTAGATATACATAGTATGCGGAACATTTTATAAAGCGTGTCCTCTACATTTCCTAAGGCATCATGTGGCATGGCCATGGCAGAAGAACAGGAGTCAGTAGCAGAATTCGTTTATATAATTATCTACAGAAAATTATTCTTATCGTGTTAGTGTCTATCTCTTTCGGCACTGTTCTTTGCTTTCACTTCTTAGCTTGGTATTTCTATGTTTGTTTCGTCTTTAAATATTATTGCAAAGTTAAACGGAAAGGATAGTCTTACTTTGTAAACAGTAGATAGTAATTTACCCAGTGTAACAGTGTAAGCCAGTATTTATGTGTTTGTTGAATGTACAACTATGTATGTATAATAAACTCCAAGAACCCACATAAAAAAACTAACAAGTAAAAGTAGACATGGAGGGTATGTACAGAAATTGAGTTGAGCTCCTGGAAAGGGTTGTAGTTGAATTGAATAGTAATAGTAACCGTTAAACAGAATGCACCTCTTGAGATAAGTGGTTAAAAGTTACATTAGATTAATATAATAACTGAAGATCTAACTGAGTCAGTTGGCAAAGCAGAAATACTAATTCTAAAAATAAGCAAAAAACTCTAGTGTTTAAACCCGAAAAACTAGGGTAGAAGTAGAACATGTTGCAGGCCCAGTTTAGTTAGTTCGACTTTGGCTACTTAAGTACATTGCCTTATGCCATGCCCAACCCTATCACTTTTACTATCTGTAGTACTATATGTAGAAAGAAGATAGAGGAAGACTCACTTGTTGTTTTTATACATAAACGATGCTTTAAATCGATCTGTCGTGTGGGTTGTCTCCGGATCACCTTAAAGCAATTAGGGTTAAAGGCGTAACTGTCTGCAGAAGGTTCTTACTAAGACTAAGTGCAATCATTCAGTTATCTTAACTCTGAAAACCAACTACTACAACTACTTATGTACATTGTACATACATACAGTTAGCAGTTCCTAGAATCTAATTCACTTTAACTAAGACTGTAAAACCCGCATCAACTCATTCTTCCTTTTGTCATGCACAAGACTTAAAATACATTTATTACATGTGAAGGGATGTGTACAATGTTTGTGGAAATGTAGATTAACATAATATACATGTAAGTATATAGCTAAGCTAGGCAGGCATATGGTACAGACGTTAGGAGTTGCTGAGTTCACTTCTAGTATAATATATTGTTGAGTGTTGACTGAATTTTCTGCACGATAATGGGATACGGATTGCTGAACTTTTACTAAGGCATTCTGCAAAGCATAGTGTTACGTGACTCTTCATTAAATTACCAACACACAAATTGTTTTTATTAATGTACAGTACAAGCCTTACCGCTAAAATAACTTTTTTATTAGGACAATAAATTGTGGTGATCCACCCAGCAGGCATAACTATTTGGAATGTAGGTGGCTAACCACTAAATGTTCTAACCAATACAAATACCACATTCACAGCCTAATTTAAACGCAAATTAATGTCGAAACCGAATTTCCTTGTGTCTCGATGCCTTTCGAGAGGCTAATTGCAATTGTAAATTTCTTATCTGTGTCGCGTGCCTGTGGATTAGTTATGTTAGATTCCCATCGCATCTTCGTAAGCTTCTATTTTTAGCTTTCAGAATTAGTACCCATACTCATGCTAGCCTTACCTTTGTAATTTAAGCGTATAAAATGTATTTTTATTGAATAATTTGCCAAACTACGGTACAGGAATCTAGTACATGTACATAAATACGTAGACACAAAGGTGAATAGATGATAAGATGATATGGACATTATAGCAGTTGGATAACTTGATGTGTCTGAATTTTTAGCATACTAGTATTTAGGACATGTCGTGTTTTATCGAAAATTGTGAAACAGGTACGAAACCCCTAGGCACTGCATAGTGGAACTTCGTATATAAAAGGGCTACATTTTTTCATAGTCTGACAATATTTTGTGATAGAATATTCATATTTTTACTATGCAAGAAGAACTGATTGTCAGTTGGTATTTAGGAATATTTTTCTTATCCTGAAAATTCGTATATTAAACTAGAAGTGACATTGAGATCGTATCAGAAGAAAATAACCTCAGTGAGTTAGTGAATAGGAAAGGAACAGGGTTGGCCCGACTTACAATAAATGAGTTCTTAAGCACGGCTGGCC
>JAQFYC010006806.1:0-11566 GCA_034694165.1 Tomocerus mixtus
AGTTATCAAATCTCACCAACAGATGGAGATTTGTCGATTCCCAGCCAAGCCAGGACAGCGAATCCGGGGTCCTTAAGAACATACTGATGGAAAAGTAATGTTTCGTAAGGTTTACGTTTACGTTTTACTTATACTTTTGGCCTATAGGTATTTTTCTAAAGTCTGTAGTTGAAAATATGAAAGAGTTCCTCTGTTTTCTTTCTGCTATGCTTTTCAGTAATCTAAATAATTATATTCTCCCAGAAAATCTATTCGCTACGTTCAAGACTAAGTAAGACACAGAGGGATGTATAGTAAACTGAAGTAAAAACCTTTTGGAGCTGGAGCTAGACTTATTTTTACCTATTACTTTTCTAGGTAGGATGTATGTATAATATAGTTGATGAAGTCAACTGAACTTTACGGTAAATTAGGGCAACGACTGGTTTGTCCTCCAAAATCTTAGTATCCTACTAACTGTTACTACACACATACTGTAACATACTCTTACTCCTTATCATCGTAATCGTATCACCATTCCATCTATTCAATTTCAAATCACCGTCTCGTCAGTGTTTGTCTTGTCTTGTACGGCTTCCGTTTGCTACAAACTTTGTCTCGACCTAGCCTTCAATCCAATTCACCCTTTGTCATAACAAGACTCCATATATCTGTATACGAGAACGTAAGTCAAGTTGGCTAGTCATAACATAACGTAACGTAAACGTGCTAACATAATGTTTAACTCACCACTGCACTGTAGACTGTACTGTGCTAAATTTAACAGGGAGAAACTATTGTATAAGCAAGTTTAGTCTCATTCCGAGACTCTTTCAATCGTAAAGTCTAACATTTGATTATTTCTTTAACCTAATTTCGAACAATTCCTTTAGTCATTCGCTGTTACTATAATATTATAATGTAAAAGAGAATTATTGCCGTTTCGGTGCATATCCGTAATCCGTAATACACATTTATCATAGTGGTACAATACTAATACCTGTTAGGACCGAGTCTGGATATTATCTGAAGAAATATATATTGTGGTACTAATGGGAAACTAGGTGAAATAAGGAAAATAATCATTGCATAGGCATATCTGAGTAACATGTTACAAAAGGACGTGATTTACATTTAGATTGTATATGTATTTACGGTACAAAAGTGTCTCAAGTTCATTTACTGTTTCATTTTGGTGCAACAAATGTTTTTCGTACTCACTTTACCCTACCATATTATGTCGGCATTACAATCAGCATTTTCTAGACCAAAATCCAAATAAACAAGGCTTTTTACAAATAGTAATATGTATTTTTGTATTTACAATAAATACTACAGCTTTAGTTAGTACTGATAGGTTCAGTATTGTGTAAGATTAGGAAGCATACAGCGAATGATAACAGTCTGGATATGTAATTACGTAGTTTCTATTAACAATTAATTTTTTCTGAGACAACAAACTATATATTAATAACAAAAAGTAATTCAAATATGCGTGTTAGATGATTTTATTTAGATTCTCGTGGATTTTTAACCGGTGAAATCAAAGGAAATCTACAGAAAAACGCAAAAAAGAAGTTAAATTAATTTAATATGTGCCACAGCATATAACAATCAGTTCAATCTGACAAATGTGATAGCACAATTTACGAAACGACTATTTTGTGGTAGGATTAACGCGTAAATGAAGTGTTTACAAAGTAAATTGTGGTGATATTATGTCACACGCTATTCCAATGTTTTATTGTGTGTTTTTATAGCACATTACAATTTAATACGAAGCTTAACCAAGAATTCGTTTGTTTCTGTTTTGCTGAAACTTATACAAATAGAAGCACTACATAAATTACATTATGTAGTACACGACACATTTGCGCTTTCCCTTTGTCATTTGCTTTGTAATGTATAACAATATGCAGAATTTGTTATATATACATTTTCCCAGTAAATCAGACGGATTTAATGATGCTAAGTGTTGAAAACTAAAGACGATTAGTGAAACAAATGAGAAATAAATAGGGAAGACATCGTTAGCACAAACTAACGGAATGAAAGGAAGGAAATTTGTACACTATTCATATACCTAACTTCAGCCAGTGTTTTATTCTGCAGTAAAGAGTCTACTTTATGTAACCCAAAGTCAACCTGACTGTAATGTACCGTCTACATACATAATATTGTCTGAGACTGGTTATATTTTCGTCAAAATAATTTTCTGACGATAAGTACATCAATACCATTAGCACAAGCCCAATTTTGAAGGCATCCAAGGTGGGATTGTGAAGATCAGCTTAATAATTGATACAGATAGACAAAAAAATTGTAATTAAGCATTTCCTGACAAGAAAGCAGCTTTCTTACGTATTATATAATATATTTACGTTACGTGTGATTTTGTGTGCAATCCTTTAAAATTATTGTCAGCTTTACAAAACAGTTGTAGTAAAATTAATCGATATAAACGAGAAAAATAATTCTTTTTGTAAATATTCAATTTGAGAAACTCTGATTTATCTTTTACAATGACATTTCTTAAGGGAAGTTGAGGGAACGGTTAGAAAGTCCATTATGACTCCATGTGAGGCTTTTTGCCAAGATTTCTTTGCACTCCGCCCGAATTTCTGTAGCACACGGGACCAATATTTTCTCACTTCTATCGGAATGGAGATATAGTGCGAGTGTAATGGAAATGTAGTACTTATAAGTAAGCAAAGCAAGCAAGCAAATTATACGTCGCCTTCGGAGTGAGCATTCGAAATGAAAACTTACAGATTCTCTTCAGATAGTTGAACCTAAATGATCTTTAGGGAATCAATGGGCGTTACGTTATCTTATGTCTTTCCTCAAACTCAAACCATTCGGCGAGTTGCATTTGTTTTGTAGGCAAAGATTTACAGATCTGTAGTAACAACATTTCCTCTTTCAATATCAGCCATTTCGTTATACCAAAGATAGTATTTGTTATCTATATCAATTCAATACAGAAACAAAACTCAAATAGATATCGCATCAGTAGCAGTCGCATTCGACGTAGGTTTTCCTCGAAATCTAGCGAAAGGAAGAGTGAGCTTCTTGAAATCCGAGAGCTTTGCCTTTTACGGATATATTGGATTGGCTTTTATAAACTGCATTATGTGCATCCTTTTCCTTTCCATTGCAATTTGCAATGACATATAACGCTCTGCGGTTTGTTCTTTCCTTTTCTTCACATTTCTCTATTTGATCATTGTAACTAAACGGTCACAATCTTAAATACTACTCTTTTATATTTGTACATGAAAATTGCTACAACTCAAGTAACCAATCTGCTCTTATTTTGCTGACATATTATTCAGGATAATAAAAATAATTTTGATTGGCACAATTTACAATTATACAAATGTACCTAGTAATTATTAGAGCTGTTTAATTGCAGATATTTTATATTCACTTGTATTGGGAATCGACAGTAGACAAATTTTGTTTCTAAGAAGGCTGTGGAGGTTTGAATAATTAACTATTTAGTTAATGGAAGGTTTAAGTATTATTAAGCGTGGCCAGCCAGAGTGAAATAAAAAGCTGTAAGAAGTAGACGAATGTATTAGTTCTCTTTACGAGCACTTTTTATTTCATCTTCTCCTATTTAGAATTTGTAGTCAAGTGGATGAATGGAAAGCATTTGCGTTGTAGCTGTAAGTATAGGTAAACAGATTCTACTATTAGTTATTTGCATAGTACTTATTATGTAGTACTACTATGTTTTCCTCCACAAAAATAGTGCTTTTTATACAGTTGCATATTACTTACGTACTAATATGTACAGTATACTTACTACATATGTAACGGATGCATATTTTGATATGCAAATAGAAAGAGAAAAGAAACTGCGTAAATAGAGATCCGTAAATAGTAGTATGTATGCAGATGCGGACGGAAAAACGAAGTTGTCAACCGAGGAAAGCTTAGAGAGGATTACAAGGGGATTTTTTGCTGCAAGATTTATTCGCTCAAAAAGATCTCCCATTAACTGTATCCGTCTGTAGTAGATATTGTGTATACTGTAGTATGTAGGTAAGTAGAGGAAATGTAGTCAGAATTTGTAGTCACAAAGAATGGGGCATGTATAATGCACGTTTTGTAAACAGAAACAGAGAAAGGATCAAGTTAAGTAAGTCCGTCTCTTTCTTTTCAGGAGAAAAGGACTGTTAAGGACACATTTTAAGTAGGAGAGCATGTTATTCTCTTAAATGTGTCTATCTATCACTCGAGGAAAAGGAAGTCCCTAAGGGTCAAAATTCTTTTTACTCCCTAACTATTTATTTACTTACTTACTTCTACGAAGAATAGTCTGTGTCATGGAAAAATGCTCTTTCTGGTCCCATGATTGGCTGAATACATAATTATAGGATGATAAAGCTAGGTTAGCTACATATAGGAGGAAATAAATGCGAGACAAGTCAAATTGAGAAAATTGTTGGAAATGGAATGTCAACGGTACACATTTCTATCCGGCAAGTGTACCATTTTCGGAAAAGTATTTTTCCTAAAACCTGCAATTATAACCACACGTCTTAATGTAAGAATCCAATATTACTGTCAAATTGGTTCATTACCGATTCTATTAAATCAAGTCAATATACCTTGCAAAAACATTAAACAATGACATTACAGCATGTTAATTTTTGCTAAGAATAAAGTGGTATGGTTCAGGGATCAAAGGGTAGAATTATACTGTGTACCTAAGACATGTATCTACTTAGGTATATTATATAAGCAAGTAGGCACATAAATTTTCTGTAAATATATGCAAAGTACGTACATAGAGACTTCAGCATTCATCTATCATAATAATTTCTATAAAGACAAGACAGTTCTGAAGAAAATCCATAGATATTCATGTGATGTGAACGAACCTACGGACGATTTACATTTCCTAAAGATCCCTTTCACTCAACATACATTATTCGAGACAGAAGAGATTTAGATTTTAGATTGAAATCTAGTTAAATTAGGCTATATTTACGATCTGCAGAGATTCCCAGAACAGAACATGGAATGACGCTTACATTCAATTTTCAAGCGTTATTGGGTTTTACTCGGTAATCCAAAGCCAGTTGTATGATATTCAACTTATATAGTTTGCCATAGCTTTACTTATTTTCATTTCGACATATTGAATGATTTATTAATCTGAAAATCTATGAATCTTCCATTTAACACTGTTTTAAGACTTAGCAATACATCATGCACACATGCACTAAGATATAATTGATTGCATCTCTGTTTATTTTGTTGTGATTGGATTGGGATTTTGGATTGAGGCTACTACTCCAATAAATTGCTTACAATTGATTTATTGCGGTGTCCATTTCTCCTTGTTTTGGCTTAATAATAAATGGCTAACCTGGATAATACTAGTCAAATATTGAATTTATAAGTAGGTTAGTTGAGATATTAATTAAAGCTACTATATGTACAATGTTATAATTAAGATTGAATATTTAATGGACAATGCGTGCATTTGTATGAAATGTGCAAGTAGCAAAATCTCCCTAGAGTATCTGTATTTACAGACTTTGTGAAGTTTGTGCCATTTTGTTTATAGGATTATGTAAATTAATAAATGGGGGTACATCTGCCTTGTTTTTGATGAGGATAAATAGAATAGGCTTCGCTTGTAGATTCAGTTGAGTGAATTCTCCGGGACATGACACCACTTGGCATGCCACACGATAAACAAGAGATCTCCACAAGAAGAGATGAAGTGAGCGCAACAGCCTTTATGTTAAAAAGTCAATCATATTTCGAAATTGGGTTATTCATGACGTTTTCCACAGCAGTATCACATCACATCACTTGCTTGCTTTATACTTTACTCTAAAATTCAAGTTGTGTGGAAACATTCTAAATTTTACCATTTAGCTAGTGCTAGTGATGGGCTAAAAATAAAATTCCATTTTAGTGGGATGAAATGGAACAAGAGAAGATGCTACAACTTACTACAACTAGTAGTAGTAAGTAATAGTATAGAAAACTTTACTTGCGCTATACATTAACTATGAAGTATGAAATACTATAAGCACATTGCGTTACGTGGAATTGGGGTCGCGTGCCACATGAAACTTGATAAGATGTAAAAAGCTGCGTTTTGTGTGTCTATTTGTCTCTCCTTAGGAAAATCTATGTAGTTTGTTTAGCTTACATAAGTAAAGCGAGACAAATAAAATAAATGTTGCTTACTGATCTTGGTTAAAATCGAAAGGTTTATTTAAACATCTTAATTTCTACGAAATATTATTGTAGCTCCCCATTTCCCACCCACAAATGTGGATAAAAGCACGCAAACCTAAAATAAATTCCAAGAGTAAATACTTATATAATAATATTTTATATAAGACTTGGGACATTAGTCCGAACGCATTGAAAAGTGTAATCCTTTGTAACACTTTGTAATACTTTGCATTTCATGTTACTTGATCCATTTTCATAGAATGGGAAAGGATTTGTACAGCCCATTCAAATATTTCTAGATATACTAAATACGGCAGCCACTTGTTCAAACATTTTCATAAAGAACCTACTGAAACAGAACAAGAGCAATTTTGACGGGGTTTGAAGCATGCAGGCAGATTATTAGATCAAAGGTCTTTGGCCAAGCCACTTCTACAAATACTAAATAATTTGTGTATGCTGCAATGTATATCAAGTGCCACGAGTTTTCAGTTCACTTGGAAGTAACCCTCTCAGAGTGAAAGCCCTTGAAAACTGTTGCAGAGTTGTAATTAGCTCAGTCAGCAAATTAAATTATCCACTGAACCCTTTCCATTACTAAATTTACTTAACCTACTGACAAAATTAAAGACTAAGGATTAAATAGATAATTGGACACAATTACATCATAACTTTAATGCCCAGCTTATTGAAGAGAGTGTTAGCGTTCTAGTGCATGCTTTAATTAGGTAGGTTACTTTACTTGCACACAACAAATATTTACTCGACAAATACTTACTTGTCTAGAAATAGGAATTTAGCATTCTCTACTTAAATGTACAATAATTGCAACTCTGTACATACTATAAGTATGTATATCATTAATTTTTATTTTTCAGATGATAGTATTACTTGAAACACGACGTTAATATTCCGGGAGTACCTACTAATTTGGATAACGTAAATAGGAGATTACAATTGAAAATTGAAACGCGACGATAAACCCAGTAATATGCAAAAAACAGCTAGTTATCTGTAATTAAAGTGAAATTGGACCTCTGGCATTTTCTTTTGTAATGCAGTTTAATTTCCCAAAGAACTGTCACGGCAGTAGTAAATCTAATTAGATCACTTAGCTAAATAATTAATTTAAAATCCTTCTGCGATTTTGTTGTTATACTCACACCACGTCAGTGAAAGCAAGAGTATAAAAATTTTATATTTCCAACAGAGCATAATAGGCCAATAAGTGATAATATATAGTCAAAAATACGATGTCTGTCTTGCAGTTGATTCATAGCATAAAATGTCACCTTACGCAAACTAATGATATGGCAGAAATATTTTATTACTTATATGTATGTAAGTATAATCGTTATTTCAGTAAGATACGACTGAAAATACTAGAATTAACATCTTATCAGTATCGTTTAGAAGTTTGTAAGTCTATAATTTTCTAGTACCTACCCAGACACATTCACACACCCAAAGATATGAAGATTATCCATTTTTAATCTAACAGAAGATCTTCAACCTATGGAATCTAATGTAAATGAACTATATACTCATTGCCTTACAGATGTCCGCAGTTAGTTAGTTTTCGCTTCACATGCTGAAGTGTATTTAAAATGTGGAACAGTGCAGTACAGTTAAAATTTACTTTATCAGCACCACAAAATATATTCCATGGATCACTACACTTTTGGCTTGTGTGCTCTTTCTATGTACAATATGTAGCACGAATCAGATATTTAGATAGATGCCTACTATTACACATTCAAAATTTAATGTCTGTCTTCTACATAATTTAGTATGATAGGAGTAGTAAAAGTAAAAGTTATTGCTCGTTTCTGCCCACGACAATACTGATATCATTACTACTTTAATATTATTATTACAATTGCAGGGTGCAAGAGTTGTTTGAATGAAAAGTAGGCTAAATCTGATAACTGTGAATTAAAAATAATAAAGCAATAATTTTAATACCAATGTACTATATTTAGATTTGTAATTGCCATCTTTTAATAATTAATAATAAGTAAAATTGCTTTAGCTTAGTTAGATATTAGCGAGCAAGCGGTCTTTTCTGAGATATAAAGCAGTGCGATGAATCAGAATGAATAGAAACTGTTAAAAAGCAATTGTTCCAAGTGGAGAAAGCAGGAAATGCTTTTAATGTTTATGTTTGATAGAATGATGCTACAATGGAGCAATTAGTTTTGCGTTCTAATGAGTTTACATTTACAAGACAAACGATAAGGAAGCCAAATAAAAGTAAAGGATAAGCTGAATTAAACGTAGTGAAGCCAGACCATTTGAGATTGGATTGAAGTCGAGTCACTTTGAATTGAAACGAAGAGTCAACTAGAAAAAAGATAAATGAGTGTTTAAGAAAGGGAGATGGAGGACACAAGTCAGAAAAGACATAGGAATACGGAAGTCATATACTACACTCAACATTCAACATTACATCACACCCAGACAAATATACTGTACACATATAGCTAAATACTTATGTAAGCAATGCATGTCAATCTGGTGGGTGCATCTTTTCCAACTAAATAACTAAAGATAGCCGATGAGATGTAAATTGTAAATAGTGTTTTTCTATAAGTAACATTTTGAACATTATGTTAAAATCTTAAAAGATATATACAATAAGATAAGTGTGTACTGTACATATTATGTACTACATAGAGATGTAAGTGCGGAAAAGATATATTCCCTAATACTTGGTAAAACTAAATACATTATAAGATTTAAGTTGAAGTGTAAGCGTTAGTTAGTGTGCTAAAACAACATTCATAGCCAAGCCGAACCAAGCCAAGCGAAAGGAGTGAAGTGAAATGAAGTTTAGAGTTGGTTTTGGGATGGGAATTAGTTTAGTGTTAGTTAGTTCGCTATATGTGTATTGTGAATGTACAGTGAGTTAAGATGAGTTGAGTCGAGTTCACTTAGCGTTAGGTGAATTGAACGTGAATGTAGCAAAGCAACTAACTTTCTTTCTTTAGACTGATATGACGTGACGACCAAAATAGATCTCAGTTTTTCGGGTTTTGCACGCGAGCCTCAAGTCGTGCGGCCTGCACACGACACCCTTCTCTTTCTCACCCGGCATTTCTCTTCTATTATGTAGACATGCAGACAGATAGTTATGTATGTATTTATGTATATTAAAGGCTACATGTCATAGGGGAAAATATCTATCCGGTAATTATGTACATTTTGAATAATATTCAAATTTTGCACTTTTGTAGCTATTTTGTTGAAATTTTAAATTTTCAAAAAGTTACCCATTGTACTTCAAGTTTTTCAAGTTTCTTTAAAAATAAATGAGAAGTCGGGGAATTTTAGTTTAAAAATTATTAAAGGAAATAATATTTTTGAAATCGTATCATATGTGGGGGGTATTTTTTTTGTTTTACTGTACATTGCATATAGAAAATAGCTCATTTGCCATTTTATGATTTGTCTTTTAGGATGAATTCCTATTACAAACATGCGTTACAGTTTTGTAGTAGTTGTCATCCATTATTGCTGAATGTATATTATACAGGATATATATTTCATATTTTCTTGTAGCATATAAGCAGAAATAATTGCCATTGTATAAAAATAATGTCTGATCAAAATACTGAAATAATGATAGAACAGGTTAAAAAGACCCATTGGTATAGAAAATTAATTTGGTAGTTCTCCTGGAAGGACTGTGGTACCTTAGACATATATCTATAATCGTAGGCTGATGGTTTACTTTTCTTGGTTTAATGTGTAAGGCCTAAATATCTGAAATCAGAGCAAAGCACATTTACACATTGAGCATTTCCTGTGTGACTCCTGTGACTGTGCCAACAAAACAAAACATCACATCGCATAGTTATTCAGTTATAGTTATTATAGATAGACAGAGTGAGTGCTAAATAGGTACATAGATAGGAGGTATAAAACATTAACTCAGGAAACTAACGTGTGTGTCTTGTCATCTCTAACCACTTATGTATGATTCTTAATTCTTTCACTCTCTCACTACAGTACTCTCCTCTCGCATATGCAATAATGCAATGGCCTGTCCTCTTTCTATACCGTTTTAGATTGAATTCTATTTTTGAACGGTAGGATTCCTCTATCACATTATTTCTGTATATTTCCATTACATACTCACATAGATCACATTTTCATCATGTCTGTTAATGTACCTAAGTAGAATAACTAAGTAGAAAAATATGCAAAGCATTTGTTTGTTTTCTATCCTAATCCTGATTTGATTACACATCCTGCCTTGTCTTATAAAAAACTTTCATATTATTATCGTTAAGAATATTATTACACTTAGGATGTATGCATGTAGGTATGTATGTTTGAAAAATTGAGAAGAATTTCAATAGTTTTTCTTTAAGTTAGCTGCTAAATGAACCTTAGAGTGTTTTTTTCTTATCGGAAATAATTGGACATTTTATGGCTAGCTGTTCCCAGGAATTTGCTCCAATTTGACAAAATGTGATGCCAAGGTTAATGGCTCATTCTTCTCTTAGTGTCGCACCTATTGTTTCCACAAGGTGTTTTCCCGTCACATTCATTCGTTTTACCACTCAGACAACCAAACCATTTAGCATTAGCATAGCACTTGAGCAAGAAGGTAAAGTCAGTCTATATACTTAACTCTAACTGCGAACATTGTGGCACTTCTCGGTTTCAGTTACATTGTACACACATATGTACAAATTACTATTTTCTTAAACTTCACTTATTCACTTTACCTTCACTATCAACTTTTCACATTGTAGTGTGTACAGGGGAAAGCGCTAAAATGTTCTACTGTGAGATCATAATTGAAGACAACATTCGAAGTGTAGCTCACATTTTAATTCTGCGACAAATAATAAGAGAAATTGAAAAAGTAACAGTATTGAAGCTTTCGATAGTCATTATCCAGAATCCAGAGCGATAACACTAGTAGGAAACAAAGACCTAGTGTAAAAAATGACGCTTTCGAATTGTGACCACACTTTCTCCATAATTTTTCGAGTTTTTGATTTATTTAATTAAGTTCTGGATTTTTTTTTGTTGTGTATGCTTTGCGCATCGGTCACTTAGAGAACAGGTTTTTGTTGTAATGCAAAAATAAAGTTGTATGCAGATATTTCTCTATTCTGTCGCATGTAATTTTTGTGGTTTGTGCAATTATCCTTCCCTGTCTATTCCATGAATTCATAACCAAGAAAAAAAGATTCTGTACACAATTACGCTGTACCCTGTACAAACTTTTAGAATTGGTATTACATACGTGTCGAGACAAAGTATAAAGTAATGCATTTAGATTTTCTGCAGAACATCCAATACTGGCTCAAGGTGAGCTGTGCTTGAGCTGAGCTCAGATCACACAATTCGGTACAACTAA
>JAQFYC010006807.1:0-11565 GCA_034694165.1 Tomocerus mixtus
GTGACCCATTTTTGTCTAACTTGTACTGGTGACCCGTTCTCCTATCCGTGCTACCCATCGAGTCCCCCTTAAGTCGACTCGACTCACCCAAAGCGTCAACTTTGGCTGGTAAAACACGTCCCCTGCTCAGGGACCTCGAAAAATTTGACGCAATGTTAATCGCAAAAAAAGACTTACTATTAAATTAGGCTGGAAATTGTAGAATCTATCTATTCCATATCCATGATTGATGACGCATTAATGAAGTCGTAAAAGTAGTGGTTGACAGCAGTAGACAGTTTTTAAACTGCGTTGATCCATCCCTGTGCAGTTAGTTCCTGTTCCAATATGTCTCTGAAAGAGCAAAATTTTACATTAAAAGATATTCTAATACTAACATGGAATTGTAAAATCTACTTTTGATGCAAAAAATTAGTTTATATTTTTAGTAAACCGCTGGTAGTTCTAGCACAAATAGTACTTATTTTTAATCTCCAACTAAACTAATTTCGGAGTCGATTAATTTAGGCATTTTTGGAATTGTTCTCCATCCCCAGGATTTTCGACTTTATTGCTTATAATTGGGAATCATTCCCCCCTCCTCCCACAAGGGGAAATCCTCCTCCCACAGGGGGAAATCCTACTCCCACAAGGGGAAATCCTCCTCCCACATGGGGACATCCTCCTCCCACAGGGGGAATTCCTCCTCCCACAGGGGGGCATCCTCCTCCCACAGGGGAACATCCTCCTCCCACGGGGGGACATCCTCCTCCCCACACAGTGGTGTTTAAAAATAATTATCCCACTTAACGGAATTTAATTGTCTTCTTAAACAAATATATGTATACGTAATAAAAAGGAGCTAAGAAAATTAAATAGCAAAAATATTTCACCGTGGCCTCACCTTCTTTTGCCTATCAAATTAATATAATGAAGTTTTAAATTGTATTTTATTAATATATGCTATAAATATACATTTTTACCTTTTATTAAATTAAGCAACACGGTTCACAATTTTTGAAATTTTTAAGTAGTTTGTTCTGCAAACTGAGTACTAACGCCCAACGTTTTAGCCGTTGAGCATCAAATTTCAATTTTGCATTACAAAAATGATTAAAAATTCCATTTCAATTTATCTAGTAGCAACTTTTTAATTTAACCTATCAGGATTATAATGCAGCCTATAACAGTAACTTTAATTTTGGTTAAATTGTAAATTAAAGGGCACCAAAAATTTGTGATTAACTTAAAACAGAATACACGCACACAATATTACCCATATTGTATGCGTGCTTGCAATGTATTTGTACTCCGCGCTGTGTAAAAGGGTTGAAGAACTAGGGTCAATAATACTTATATATAAAATAGCACTGTCTTTTCCTGGTGCATCAGAATTGCGTCATAAATAATGGAGCGGGGCTCCGGTAATGTACAGCTGCTACAGCTCGGATATTGATTTTCTACAAAATAAGTCTGCTAAATAATTATTAAATTTAGGTTATAAGACTCATAAGAAGTATTATTATCTCCAATTTTATTGCATCTAATATTCCACTAAAATTTAGTCTATTTATGAGCTTTGCATAATTTTGGAAATTAAATGATTTTAACATGCTGCTAGTTTTTCCACTTAATTAATAAGTGTTTTTTAAGTAGATATAAAAATAATACATATTTGCATTTTTCTATGGTCGTAAATGCGATCTAAAAAATTGTTAATTTTCCAACTATTTAATATAGAAATAATTTGTATTGACAAACAAACTACTATATATATATCTGTATTTAGCCCTTTTGATGTTAAGTAATAATAGTAATACTTGTGCAATAAGTTATAAAAATAATATAGTTAATAATAGTAAAATTACAAACAAACAAACACTTCTGTGTTTGTGTAAATATTAAATTATATGTACTTACAAAAATTGGGTATCCGGACTCTGATAACGATTCATAGCAGAATTATAATGAGCTTCCCTGCCTGCATGAAGCTTCTCAAGTAATGCAATGCTCTCATCTTTCTGTGCTCTTCTCTAGCTCTACATAGAACGACACGTGTACAGTACAATACAAAAACAGTGCAAAGCTTGCACCCGACCCCCAGGCATTTATTTACCTGGAATTTTACTACGAACCGAACGAACTGTGTTATATAAATATACTACGACCTACCCAATTCTACGTATTGTTATGTATAAGTATAAATAGATTATTGGTGTACAATGAACAAATATAATACTTTGACATGAAAGTCTTAATAGGATACCCTTATAGAGTATCATTAAATCTATTTTTGCCGTTTTCATGCTTGTATCTGCCTAGGGAGTCCAGGAATCAGTTGAGCCATGCAAGCCAGGAATCCGTTAAGCTGTCTATATCTGATGTTTCCGGGAGTAAATAATTTTCATGATTTTCAAAGGTCTTCATGTCATTGTGAATGGAAGGCAGAGGGAAAGACAGTAGAATAGCCTGTTGGTACACTATATTATCCATAGCATTAGACAGAGATGGGAAATACATTAAAGAAATGCCCTTGCAATTTCTCTCTCTGTCTCTCTAACTTACGACGACTCGGCATTGTGTTGAATGGGGATTCCGCTCTCGTTGTCTTGCCACAGATCGGGGCAATAATTTTTAAAATTTGATTGCTAAACGTATGAAGGTCAACCTTAACACATTATTCTAGAATTCATTATACTAAACTCGTAACGTCGTAAACTGTCGTACGTAACTACGAACAAACTATTACTTATTACACAGAGTCCGCCTATCCAATAACAATCCTTATTAATCGGCTTTTAAATTATAAAAATGTGTTCATGAGCCAAAATGTGACATATTATGAAATAAGTATAAGTTGACACTTCTTCTCCTAAAGTATAGTAACTACAATAAATAGTAGTTCATTTCACGGATTTGTTTTAATTTGAGTATTTCTTTAAAGAAAATGTATTTATTCTGCTGTAACCTAATTTAAATTGTATTAATATACTGAACAGCAATCTTCTAAACATCTACACAGAACAGAAGTATCAGTCCAATCGAAACTATTTTCTGAGTTGACATAATCATATTATAGAACAGTCTTGCTTTTCAAACATTTTTTAAATTCGTAAAAAACGTTAAAATGGATTAATTTATTCGAACAATTGGATTCTAATTTTAAATACGGATTATAATACCAAATATTTACAATTATAATATAGTTTCTATAAATATAACTACACATATAAATACAATTAACTACATGAAGTTCAGAATAAATTAGGAGCGCTTTACAGTTTGTTCTATGTGGACCAAAATCCATTACAATTTCACAAAATAAAAGGTAGCAAATAATGATACATTTCAGGTCGTAATTATTGATAGTTAATATGATGCGATATTTTACCAGTGGGCTAACTAGAAGTGGGCTAAACCTAAGTGGAATTTTGTAAAATCGCATTACATAAATAAAATTTTATTTCCTTTGCAGAAATTCTCAAAAGCAGTGTTCTGTAGAAAAGATATAGCGTTTAGCCTTAAGGCCTATCCAACAGGCAGTGCACCTGTCAGGTGTCGCAGATACCCACCTAGGGAAAACTCTGCATCTATTGCATCTATTGTCAGAAGATGAATATACAAATTACAACGTAAAATGAAGTGATACCAACATACGTTAACTGCAATAGTATGTATTCGCTGTCAACTAAATTAATAAGTATATTTAAGTGTATACGTAAATACTTATACACAAATATAATTTTCTCTATTAACGTTGAAATGGTTGCTATACACTTAGATTATGAACACAAAGCATTACATTGAATAAACCTTGAATTATTACATAAGGTGGAAGACTTAAATTGCTCCGAATTCAGTATAATACATGAAATTTTGACTCTACCAATGGCAAAGAAATATTGAAAGTTACATTACAAATTACAATTGTAACTTTTGCAATTTGTTATATTGTATTGTTGCACTATCTATTATGTTAGTGTACGGCGAATATTTCTTGTCTTCTAAAGAATAAGCTTGTCATAGAATAGTAAGCAAGATTATTATATTTATATACCAAAAATATCTATTTTAAAATGCATATTATTAAATTACATAAATCCCATAGAATAAGGTCTTTAAGCTAGCCACTAGCCTCTGCATAAATCCCAACAAAAACTAAATATTTGCAAAATGTGAGCTACTACTACTACCCTGTGCAGCATGAAATATTGAAGGTATTGGATCGGAAGTTGCGTGGGCTCTATTAAAATGGTTCCGGAGGAATTCATTTCTATTAAATCGCTTGGGACAGGCACTGCATTTGTAAGGTCTTTCCTGAGAATGAACAGTTCTAGTATGTCGCAGCAGTGCAGAGTGCATATTAAAAACTCTACCACACAACTTACAGGGAATTACGGTTTTCTTTCCAGTACAAGCTCGTTCGTGGAGAGCCAAATTATAATCTGTCGAGCATGATTTACCGCACTTTTTACAGTGATTCTGAATCATTACAGGTTTAGGTCTAATCGCCACAGGGGGTTTAAACTTAAACTGATGTTGTGCATTTGTGGATTCCGCCTTAACTACTGTTGGTGCACTTGGTACAGCGATGGAATTTTGCTGGACTCGGGCAATTGGCGTTGTCGTCTGTACCATGACTTGTTTTCCATCTAAGTTGATATTGTGAATTGATTTAAAATGCCGGTTCAGAGCTGATCGCTTGCTGAAAGTATTTCCACACAGGTGACACGCGAGATATTTTGTTCTGCCAGTACAGGCTTTCTCATGGAGTAGCAAATTGTAACTTGTGGAACAAATCTTTCCGCACTTGGAACAATTATTTTTATGGCGGACAATGATTCCATTAGGAAGACGACTAACATTACACTGTGTCAGCGTGGGCATTACTTTTGGTTTCTCAGCAAGTTCTTGTTGTTCATCCTGATCCTCCTCGTCAGCATATTCTTCTACCTCTTCGAGTTGGTAGTCTTCGCCTTCCGGTGGCATTACCATTTGCGATGCTCCATCAACAGAATAAACTCCTGAAATATTTAAATCAAATTATTACAATTACTAAAGTTACACCTATTTTCATGAAACAATGTTAGGTCCCATATTACTATTCCACTTAATAAATTGGTCTTAGGAACATAATAATAAAAATAAAAGGTATTATCATTGTGTTAACTATGAGTTATTTTCGGACCCCAGGAAAGTGGGGGACATAAGGACTTGAAACATAATAATATAGGGACATAATTTTATAATCAGGGGGGATTTTAGGTACTGATCTAGACCAAAGTACTTAAATTGGTTGATGTTTTGGAAATTAAAGTGTTCCTGATTTCCTAATTTTGAACAGTAACGCCAATAATGTATGTTTTTCAGATTAATTTTTGAATAAATTAAATTGACCAAACTCGGCTCGCGCCCTTGATTTGTTTTAACTTACGATTGGGCTCCAAGTGAACATTTGTGTCGTAATAGGAAGAAAAAGTAGTGATTGGTGCCCCAGATTCCAAATCTTGTTCATTGATTTCCACCTCATCCGAATTAGGTAAAAATCCAACATACACGCTGTCATCTTCTTGCCATTCTCCGCCCGCATTGTCTTCGTATTCCCTAGAAGGTTTTGAGTCCCTTGCTACATATTCAACTGAGTTCTCATCGACGTCGACAACTGCTGGAGACATGTAAAATTCAGACGAATCCTCGACTTCTTCGATACCCTCACCAAACTTAGACAGCTGTGACGAACTAAGGGCTAATAAAGAGACGTCAACATCCACATTTTGTCTCTCTGTCCTAGTCCCGGATTTAGTTTGACCTCGACGATGAAGAATTTTTAAAGAAAATGTCAAAATGACATTATTAATCTTCCGTTGAAACTTCTCCAGTTGTTCAGAAAGTTGATTTAGTTCCAGGGCAGAGTCAAAACAGGACATACAGAGTGGAAGCTGCTTTTCCCTATTATTGACATCTTTGAAACTATCTTCTGTTATAGCTGAGTGCAAGTGCTTTGTACAACTGTTGAAGACTCTTTGCGATATTCCAGATGGTCTGCAGATACTTTGCTCGTAATTATTTTGACAAATTATACATGTGTTATTGTTGGGACTGGACATCTTAGAACTTGTTGAGGGAGTTTTTAGCAATTCCTCCAATTTTGTATTCGATTGCCTGTACCGAGCTTGCATTCCGTTTATGTCCATGGTCAATCCAGTAATTTTCTCAAACCTTGGTGAACCTGCAACAAACCATTATCTTATTTGTAACAATTTTCAACAATAATGTACATAGGAATAAAATTATATTATTATAAAAAGTTAACAATCTTACCGTACCGACACTAATTTCAACTTCGTGTTTTGTTGCCGAGCTGGATATTGTATTTTCCGCTCTCACGTACTCCTAGATCGTGGCCGTCGTGGCCCGTGCTTGTCGTTGTAGGCCCAGAAATCAGAAAATGAATATGGGAAATGGGACGAGCTTGTGGCTTCACTCGAACCCCTAGCATTCACTTTTACATTGCGGTTTACATTTTATTTATACTTTATACTAACACAAATATAAGAGCACTTTTAGGGTTGAAGGATATAGAGAGAGAGAGAAGAGGTGTGTGTAGGCCAGCAGGCCTTGCGGCATTTAGCATACCCTAACCCAAGCCCTAATAGTATTCGAGTCGGCACAAGGTGTACAGATGTTGCCTACTTGCTGAAAACTGAATCCCAGCAAAATAACCATGAAACAGAAAAATGTTTAAAGTATGATGTAAAAACTTTTACAAATTATGTAATTTCAAAGGGCGTATTATGCAAATGCGTATTTTAAAAGATGATTTATCTTCTTGAGGTCATTTTCTTGTCATTATACCTTAACCTTACTAAAGTTACGTAATTTTTCTACATATTATATATGTTTAATTCTAAACTATGGGTATAGGTATGGTAGTCGGTAGTAGTGTAGTAGTATAGGTACATATTTAGTGTCAAGGTCAAAGCTACTTCATAATATTTCGTAAAACAAATTAGGCTTTTAGAAGATGAAAGGAAGTTTATCCTGGAATGGGAATGTAGGCTATTTGGCTAAAGCCTGCAATAAGATCAATAAAAATAGTAAATTTTTTTGTAATTCAATTTTTTTAATTTTGTATATATATAGCGACATTTTCAAAATTTCAATATTAAATATAACTGAATTTCCACTTCTTGGAAAATCCAGAGGAGATTCCACAATTAAATAGATGGCGGTAGGACTTAGTAGGACTGTACTAAACTCAGTATGTGAAAAAAGTAAAGAAATTAGTACTGTTAAATATGACGAGATTGTAATTATTTATGTCTATTTTTATTTCACAATTCCCAATCAAGCCTGTTTTCAGATCGTGTAAATAAAAATCCCTGCCGTTTGTTATAAATAATTTGCAACTCAGATAATGTATAAATAAATATTTTGTGAATAATGTACTTCCGATATTAAATCATTTGTTTTAGCAAAAATGATGAAAAGAACCTCAGCTGTCATTCAAATGACAATAAATTGCATATCTAAATCAATATTATAGTATATTAGTTAGTAATTAGGTTCATGTAAATGTATCAGACAGAATTATGCAATAAATAACTAGAACGCATAATATTGTATGCAACTATGCTACTAATATGTGTAATTTTTTATTAGAAAGAGTATTACTATCTAAATGCAATATTATGTTTTTAAAGCAAAGATTTGAATATCCCATCCAGGCCAAATGAATACATTAATACATTATTATTATGTGAGCATGCTTAATTAGTATTTTTTTATGGAGTTTCCAAGTCCTTTCTTAGTATTTTAAAGATGATTTCAGGATCAACTTGAACCAATTCACCCTCCTGCCCGGCAAGCCATGTATTAAACTCGCCCATAAAATCCATAATAAAATCTCGTGCCAATTCTTCATGATTTTTGACATATCCTTCAGGGTTGTATTTTTTGTAAAGAGGGTTAGTTACTGGATGTGAATAATTGCGGACTCCCTTCTTTTTTGCAACTTTTTTGGAGCTTTTAACTGAGGTAGGGGCTTTGGGAATCTTTTTTCCCTTTTCACTTGGAGTTGGCAGAACACCAGGATCTAGATCAGGATTCACTATCTGTCCAACAATCTCTTGATATGAAGTATGCTGCAATTTGTCGTCCACCTGAATATCTCCTTGCGTCGCCGCCTCTGAACTTTCGTGTTCATATATTTCGGAGCTTGCTTGGGAATTCCTGTGCAATTGTAATTTAAATTAAAGTGCTTAAAGTTTTTCACAGAAATGCACTAAATAGTGATGTATGTGCTAAGCTAATTCACTATATATTCAGAATGTTTTTCTAATGGTAAGATTCACAATCTAATAAATTCATAGCAGTAATAGTACAAATATTTTAAACTATAAAAGTGGAAATTGGGACTCACCCAGTTTTTGTTTCTTTCAGATAAACTTTGGATACAATATTGCGACAAATCGGAAGGTGAGAACAAAGGATGTCACTTTCTGGACCACTGCCCTTTTCCCTTATTGACCTAAATTTGGCCGGATACCAAAGACTGCCACTGCTTTTACTACCTTTGCTTTTCAATGTTTTGCCACTGGAAGTAATTTTCTTTAGATCATCGACAGCTTCCATAAGTTTTCTGTTGAACTTCCCTTCAGATGCTCCGCTTTCCATTGAACTTCGACTTAAGCTAAAATCTCTATCATGTCTACCTTTATCATCGTACATGATTGAAATAAAATAACTAAACGCAGGTGGTGAAAGAAATGTTTGAATATCTTGTAAAACTAAATCAAAGTCTTCAAAATCCATTATTCTTTTAGATAATAGTCCACTTGCTCACACCCTCACCCAACCACTTTGACTGCCAATTTACGGTATACATTTTATCGATTCAAAACATTCGAGGGATATTAAGCACACAGAAAATATCTACATACACACGACATACTACATGTAATAGATATTATTATTTAGTATCACCTATTGATCAAACAAAGCGACACTTTGTCTGCCTATTTGTCAGTCTGCGTTATTGTATACCTCAAAAACTCAAAATTTTCAACTGCGCTTTTTAATATTCTACTTCGAATGTTTCTTAGTTGTGCTGACATAAGGAGAGCTATATAAATAAATATAGTAGCTTTCATCTTTTAAATCGTACGAAGAAGGTACTACAATACTTAGGTATGTACTTTTTGTTATAGCCGATCTCAGTTAAAACCATGAAATAATAAAAGCAAAGAGCAATATATTAATATAGCACAGAAAATTATAAATAGGTTTGTTTTAAATAACCGAGTAGAAACTAAGCAAAATAGGCATATTTAACCTGTTTCCTGCTATTATCATCTTTAAGTCTGACAAACGAACTTCTTTTGCAACCATTTGCATATTTATGACTATATTGTATATAGTGAAATACGATGACCTTTTTGTGAAAAATGAACTGTAAGAAACTATGGCAAAAATTTATATGTAAGCAAATATATTCCAAATAGTAAATGGATAGAAGAATGGCGTTTGCCATATTATGAACATTTCTGCTGAATCTGAGAGAGTCATAAAATATCAAAAGGCAATAAGGAGTTCCACATACTTTTAAAAGCTACTTATATTGTACTACTTTATTGTTTTTATATAATGTTAGGAATGTAAAGTGGATTTTTGTGTAGCAAATTCTGAGTGTTACATAAGTACATAATGATTATTCATTGACTCTGTAGCTTGTGCATTATATCTGTAGTTGTCAAATATTCTTTGAAATATCAAGCCAAAAGCAACTTGATATAATTATTATATCCACACTCCCAATCCATCAGACCTCATTTCGCTCAACCATGGTTATGGTATTTATCATGAGTGATTGCAGTACTATTGATAGATGCATCCACGATCAATTGTGTTATGACTACAGTGTATGTCATAACTAGTCCAATTACCTAAGAAATGAAAATCAATGTACATTATAATACTCACAGTCACAGTTGCATAGCTTACATGCTACGATTAGTTTTTTCCAGTGATATATTTAGTAGTACTCACATAAACCTGGACCAACTACTTAATTAGATAGTAAAAGACTAATAACTCATTCGAGATACCTGACATGATTGGCCCAATTATGAAATTGTTGTCTAATATTTATTTGACATTGGATAGTGTTTGCACAAAAGCCAAAAGACATCACGACAAGTCTCCAATTATCTATAGCTTGCTGTAATATGCTTTACGTTAATATTCTAAGACTGGGTATTATTTGACAGAACTTGAATACACTACGTGCTTACTGGCTATTATGGGCTCATAAAAGTAATCCAGTTTAAGTAGGTTTGCTATTGTCATAAATAAGTACTTTTGTCACACATAAAAAGCCAATTCCACTTACACCAGATATGAATGTAGATGTTATCGTAAAAAAGTTAAGTCCCTTAAATCCGATGGTATCACGGTTGTATACTTGGGCTACAAAGATGGATATTTTGCTGTGGTTTAATTCCGGCAGCTTTTCGCTTTCCAAACAGCAATTTTCGAGCCAAACGGAAATTTTGTGGGCCTGGCAAAATTTGAGAATTCATTTTTTGTGATCCAAACCAATAAATTTAATATTTTATAGTATGTACCTTAGTGTTAACATCTGCTGCTAACATGTAAATAATGACATTCCTTGTTACAAATAGAATGCCCACAACATGGGCTGGTCTAAAGAAAAAATCTTGCACTATGTAATTTGTCCAGAAGCAAATATACGCAAGGGTATGCACTGTAGCCACAAAAGTTACTGGGGATGTCCATTGGTTTATCATGTTTAGCATTTTAGTTGCTTTCAAATGTAGATCTATTACCTACATGTTATAAATGTAAACATTAAAATAACATATTTGTAATTTACCGTATTCAAATTAAAATAATTAAACAATGCACACAACAATTGTAACCAGAGATTAACATTCCAGATTTTAAACTGTCATTTAAATATTTCTCACCAACGGTAAATCATTGCAAGTCAACTGGCTATCCTCCACAGCACAACTAAGCCTTTTAAAAATCATCCACATGAAGACCACAATACAGAGTCGAAAACAGTCGCAAAAGTACCATAGCCCCCAAGTTAAAAATTCCATGAGCAGCCCCAAGAACGCAAAGAGGTAGAATAGGATGGAATCAACTGAAATTTAAAAATAAAATACATCGAAGTCACGTTTACTAATTGCAATTTTAGTTTTAATATTAGGAGCACACTCTTTTATGTTTTTCTGAGCAAACCATTATTTTTGTCGAATGTCATGATGTTTACAGTTAAAGCCCGGAAACTTCGTTCAGCTTGATATTCAGCCCATGGTTGATGTTTTTGAGCAAAGAGTATTAACTGAGTAATTCCGCTCAGTACAGTCAGCACGCAGACAATGTAAGCAAATAGCTTTATCTGAACACATTAGAAATTCAATCAGTTAGTAATTGGCCTATAAACTAACAATAAATAAAAAAACGAATAAACAATAATGTGTAATTTATTTTGTTGCATAAATATAATCTCTTCTAGGTTTCAGTGGTAGGATATTTTGTATTACCTGCACTTTGGAA
>JAQFYC010006808.1:0-11558 GCA_034694165.1 Tomocerus mixtus
GGATCGGATCGGATCGTTAGGATTTTGGAAGGGGCTGGGATCGGATCGGATCGGATCGCCAAACCTAAAAGTTACAAAGCACAAAAGTTAAAAACAAAAATGCAACATATGAAAGATAAATAAATACCTATGTATAAATAGTTCACATTTCTTATTCATACTTCAAAATGTATTTCAATCATGAATATTTTGAATAATGCATGCAACTAAAAAGTTATGAGGTAGAGATACAGTCAAAATATTATTTGGCTAATAATAAATTGGTTAAAAATATTGTGGCTGCATAATTTGTCCCCTTATACAAATAGGATTAAGATCACCACAATAAAATAATATTTTAACGATATGGAAATACAGATAGGTTTTGGTTTGAATGGTAAAATTATATCAATTATAAAAGCTACTTACAAATATTATTTACAAGTATTACAAGTTGGCAGAAATAGAAATATTATTGCTATAATTTATGCGAATTGCGAAGCAAAGTATTGTTATTTGTTGCAGTTTCTAATTCTAAAAGCAAAAAGAAGATTTAATCAACTTTAACAACCGTTCCCGAGAACATCACAATGCATACGTGACTAGACTCTGCCCTACAATGGATAAGGAGGGATACAGATTGTATACAAAATTATTTTCTTAAGTTCAAATTTTGACATTTGTAATTTATTTAACTGTTGTTTCCAATATCTATCTAATTTAACTAATTATCGTTGTAAGAGTATTTATTATGAAGAAGTGAAGCTGAAGAGTATTATATTAGAAGCAAAAGATATTATACGGTAAGAACAAAATGTCTAGAATTCCACATCGGCTATATTCCGGCCGGACTAACTAAACTAGAACTAGACTAAATAGAAAGGTGAAAGTAGGCTAATTCTATTTCCGGTCCCAGGTGTACGTGTGCACAGTGTGCAGTGCAAGAATATTTTGACGTTTTGTTTTACAAAAATAAATTCAGATTAAAAAGGTTGAGGTAAGTCATTAATATGCTACTTTAACTTTCTTTTAAGTTTATCACTTGTTCATATTTTTGCTATTTTGTAAAAAATTCTTTCTAAAGTCAAAAGTTGAGCATTGGTATTTATTTGTTATTGCAATTTAAGTTTTTATATACATCTAAAGTCTGATGTCTGAAGTGAGTTAAAAATTCAGAACATAATAGCATACAATTATAAATATATGATTATGTAAAACAGTGGAACGAGAAGAGAAGATATATTTTAATAATAAAATGTAAATAATATATATAATTAACAATTAAATATATACTTCTCATACATTATATAATATTATTTTATTATAAATAATAATAAAATAATATTTTCTATACAATGTGTGTCATTCATATTCATTCAATTGAAATTGCTGGAAGTGAAGGCCAAGGTCAAGATCAAGGTTTATGTTGGCGATTAAATAATCACTTTGCAATTTACATGTGTTCGTTTCAGTGATAATGATTTATACATTCGCATTTTAAAAGTAATGTATTGTAGTGAGTACACCAGCACAATGGGCATGTGTGTGCAAATGTATCTGGAATGTGGACTCACTAACAGCTATACAAACAAATAAATAAATGTTCAATTCAATGCAATGTTATAATAAGTGTGCCAATACAATACTGGTTGTGGAAGTATTAAGTTTATATCTTGAATAGACATTAATTATTTAGGCCTGGCTGAAGAATCGTAATTTTTGTTAAGAGTTTAAATGCTCTTTGAATTCTACGGACTAGAACTATCCACCTATACTGTACTAAAGTATTAGTAAATTGTGACGGGAAGAAATTGAGATACAAATTAAATTATTTAAACCATATTTTGATGTGTAGTTGTTTTTGCAGATTTTTTGAACGGTCTACCGACTTATTTCGCAATGGGGGTAAAATCGCTTAGAAAACCATTGGTCATTACTTTTATATCGCTGTTGACGGATTTAATCAGTTTTACTGTCATCCTTCCTTTATTGCCATCAATTTTGGAATATTACCGAGACAATGATCCCAGCAAAACCTATAACACGTTCGCTCAGTATGCGGCCAGGTTAGGAGTCTTAATTGGAGCTCCAGCACATCAATCGGAAACAGTTCTCATGGGTGGATTAATTGGATCAATGTTTTCCCTGCTACAGTTTGTTTCTGCCCCAATAATCGGAGCATTTTCCGATGTGTACGGTCGCAAAATCGCTCTAATTTTATGTATGGTAAGTCAGTGTTATCAATGAAATTTAATTGTGAAAATTTTCCATGTATAAGTATTCAGGGGTGGGTATGTGATAATTTTGTACTTTGTACAAATTGTGTATAAAGGTAAAGAAACTTATTTTTTTCATTTTTACAGATAGGAATATGTGCATCCCACGTTATTTGGTTGTTTGCGTCGACGTTCCCTTTGTTCATTTTGGCAAGAGTTGTCGGAGGTATATCACGAGCAAATGTCTCCATATCGACAACAATTGTTGCTGATGACTGTCCAGATGAATGGCGACCCAAAGGAATGGCCATGATAGGAATAGCCTTCTCAATTGGTTTTGTCGTAGGTAAGGGTTCTTATAGCAATTTGACATACCTAAGAACTTTACTTCTAAATCTACAGAATTTAATAAATTGTGTTTTAAATTGTAGGACCGGGGATAGGAGCTTATTATGCCCGTAGTGGAGACTATTCAACTCCTGCAGTGGCTTGCTTGCTCCTCAGTCTTACCTCACTTCTTCTCATTATTTTCTTCCTAGATGAGACATTAGAAAAGGTTATACGGAATTCATAAATATACATTTAAATTGGTTTTTATTTTTGGAAGCAAATTAAAACGTAACTTAATTGTACCAATTGTTTTAGAAATACCGTGCAAAACGTCTAAAACTGTCTGAGATATCGTCGTATGTGTGGCCACCGTTTCTGTTCCAATTTAAACCGATTTCAGTGGGAGAAAAACTGCGACCTATTGGACTGGCTTATTTCATCTACATTTTCATCTACAGCGGTCTTGAATTTACTCTGACATTTCTCACACAGGCAAAATTCCAGTAAGTAATTTAATTTACATTATTACTTATTCAACTGAGTACTGATAGTGTATTCTATTAACTATTAATGTATTGCAAGTGCAAGACTGATTTATTTTAACATTTCAGATTTACGCCAAAGGAGCAAGGTGCAATGTTTACAATTTTGGGGCTAATGATGGCCGTACTTCAAGGAGGGCTAACACGGCGTCTTAAACCAGAAATGGAAAGTTCTGCAGCCATGATTGGGATGATGTTGATGATGCCGGCATTTGTTGTCCTTGGCTTTGCTACTGATATTTCCCATCTCAGTTTTGGATTATTCTGCTATTCCATAGGTGATTATAACATAACCATGCATTTGTAGAAATAAACTCTTTAACAGCTCATTCAATGGTGTTTAATATACAAAATATCTTATTACGAATTCAGGCTCGGCCGTTGTCGGACCCACACTCACTTCCATTACCAGTTCAAAAGTTTTGAGGAACAACGAAAGGGGTGCCGCTTTAGGAATATTTCGATCTCTGGGGGCTTTAGCGCGAGGATTTGGCCCTTTGGCAGCATCTTCACTCTTTTGGCGTTTTGGACCGTCTACGGCATATGCTATAGGAGCGGTCACTTTTCTTATACCGTTGGTTTTGTTACGACAAGCAACAAAATAAACCGATTCGGTTTTGTGTGATAGAGGATTCCAAAATAAGTTGGCCTTAATTTAGTCAAGAATCAAGAATAATCATTCCAGTCTCAAAAAGACAAACAAAATTCCATTTTGCAATATTTAATTGTAAAGTACCTAAGCTAATATTTATATTTATCTTATCAATTCCAAAACCATTCAGGTATGCAGTCATTCCAATTTTGCACAAATAAGTTATTTAGCATTAGCAACAACAGTATATAGATCTATAAAACATTAAAAATCAGCTCTTATTAATGTATTTATTATAGGTATCCAGTATAATCATATACAATAATTGAAAACAAAGGTTTTGCTTGTAGTTTTGGTATATTACTATTTTGAAAAAGAATATTCAAACATTGTAAAATTCCAATTAGTATTTATCTACTAATATTTTTGTATCTATGATATGGTTCAAGGTCATTACAGACTATTTATTAGAACGTAGAAGCTCAGGTTAAATAAGTAAAAAAGGACAGGCCAATGAACTGAAAATTGTAATAATGCGTCATGATTCATGATATAAATTTAAAATTATGAATAGATTTATTTTTACTACATATTCCTTAGAAATTATAACTAGAGATTAGTAGCCAATAACGCAATATCCTGGTATCTGCTATGGGCCTCAAGTTCCTCTTGTAACTAAACCTTCTAATTGCAACCGTAATATTTCTAATGATCGCTCTGACACTCATAAAGGAACCGCTACTCACAAAATTCACAAAACTGTGAATAAATAACAAGTAACTGTTTAGGAAATGATAAAAAATATATTAAGTAAGTCTAAGCAAGTGTTTATATGTAATGTTGGGTTAGTTTATGTATAATTATTATCTGTTTGCATGTGCATGCATTTTTGGGTCCGAATTTACCATAATTGTAAGATAGAAGCAGAAAAGTTGCTTAGTCTCAAGATTATTTTCTATTAATGTTAATTCAACATAATGCATTTTTGGATTGTGCAATTATAATAAAATTTTGGGATCTGCATAAAATGCGTAAAATATATTATAATGCTAAAGCAGACTGCTATTTACATACATGTAAGTTGTAAAGTCCCTTGTTAATGTAGGAATTTAGACTAGACATTAATCTTATACAATCAATATGTAACCCAGCCATCTAAACAACGATGCAAAATTATTCTGTATGCCAATTTGATTGTATGCATACATACACTTCATGTAGTGACTGCTTAGAATAAGTGACTGGGTCTTAGACATTTTACAATATACTATCAATTTGAATTTATGAAATTACAACAAGTGCCCTTATTGACAATGGAGGATCAGTGTGAAGAACACTGTGTCTATTTACATTCTAAAAGACTTTGTGATGCCCTGGTGCAACGTGAAATAAACTGATGTGCAATCTCATAATATACTATCTATTTATATTCAATGTAACTGTTAGCATAGCTTAGTAAAGTAGATTTATACGTAGTGTGGTAATTAACAATGTATGTAGTATGCAAGAATGTTACTGAAAAGCATTTAATATTTAATATCCAATATGCAATGTTTCAAATGAAATTAAAATATATATTAAATTGCATTATTTATTAGTGTCAGATACCTACTTAACCTACTATATTTGTATCGATTACTTTTTCTGAATAAAAATTGAGATTATAAATTGTGGTAGACTCTAAATTGGCTAAAATTATTGCAACAACGTTCAAAGACTAGTAAAAGGTATTTGGTGATTAAAGGCAGGAAAGAATAGACAGAGTACCAGGCTTGGCATTCTACGCATTGGTGTTATTTAATGGTGCTACAAATATATTAGTGTGTAAAGTTAGTGTGCGCATAGCTGAGTACGGCTCTGGGTTTGCCCTTATTGTAACTTTAGTGTAAATTGTCCTTTTACGTTTAGGCACAGACCTGGAACTGACTATCATCATACTTTTTACTTTTTCTAGGATTTTCCAGTGCAAAAGCATGTATGTGTCACAAATAATTATATTTTATTAGTTTAATAATTTTAAGCTCTGCGCTACAAACAGTTTTTCTACTATTGGTGTTTCTAGCTAGTCCTGTGAATTATTTTCATGTTTTATAGAAATTATTGTTCACGATATCATTGAATGTTATGTTATGTATTGGTAGGTAAAAATGTCTGATTTCTAACTGCTGTCATTAAAATAATTGTAAGGCCAAGTATTTTCTTAGCCTTTAGTTATACTTAATTCGATTTCCATATTTGCAGTTGAGTGGAATGCCTATATAGGTACTAGGTACACCTATTTGTATTTACAAGGTATATTTTTATGTCCTTAAATTGAACACATTTAAAGACATTAGGTATCTACATTTTTTATCTATTTCTTTAACATCAGCGTTAAAAATGCTAAGTTATGCTTATAAACTATACTTGTAGCAGTTAAGTTTAATTAGTGAAGAGCAATTAAAAGATTAGTAGTATTTTTACCCAACGTGCTCACAAATTTTAAAGCGTCAACTTTTTTTAAATACCGTACGTTACCCAAATACACTCTGCAAGGGCGGCATGAGATCCTAAATTTTGACATAAACAAATGTACATTGTAATAGAAAACTTCATATGAGGAGTGTTGATAGCGTCTCCAGGAGTTCATAGTCCCTTTTGACTGTTTGTGAATATCGGAGCAAAACATAATTGCTAATAGCCAGATAGTAACACACATCATGGCATACAAGAAAAGAAAAATGGCAATTATCGGGTTAGCGGAAGAATGGTAGCGAATTAAAGTGTAAAATATTATAATGCACGTTCTGCCCAAGGCAAAGCTGAGAAACAAAAGCGAGGACGATGAGTAATCCTTCATCATTTTCCCAAATATTTGCAAACTCCTGTACAAATAGACAATTTTCTCCAAATTTATGATTTCTTGAAGATTATGTTCATGATGAATTGTAGTAATGTTTTTCACATTCGATTTTTTCCCTGGCTTCACAATTCTTTGGGAAAATGAATAATAATAAACATTGAAAGTGTAGTCCGCATTTAAATAAAATGGTTTTATATCATATAATATGTTCTGCAATCTGCAAAAATCTGCTTACCTAATTTTGAATAGAACTTCAGTAACCAAGCTAAAGTATAACATAAAAATATATGTATGTAGTGTAGAAGCTGCCATTCCACACCAATAGTGCCACATTGAAAGAAATGCTTGAACTCCGATATGAAACGCATTCAATTTGTCTTTCGAAATGAGCGAAGTGTAGTAATAGGGCGCACTTGGAAATAAAATGGGATGAAGCGCATAGGTAATCGGATGCCAGATTCCAAACGATAGCATTGAAAACATTAACCCCTCGTACAGTAAATGCATCCTCTTAAATTTTTGATTATTTTCCATGTTCCCTGAAAAATATTTTTCAAATTATTAGTGTATACATTTCCCTTTCATGTTGTATAAATGCGCATTGCATTAGTATACTTATTTTTGTAAATCGTGAAAATGTATTCTAAGCTCTATCAATTAACTAGCTGCCATTGTCTTCACATAATAAATTATCACAATTACTGTAGTTACCTCCAGTCTTCTTCGAAAATAGAATCAACGAATTCAGAATAACTATAGGTTTGTCCAAATCAAGAGCAATCATTACAAACATAGTAGCCGCCAGCGAGTATCCCATAATGAGGAAAACAGAGATGAAATATTGATTAGTTTTTTCTAGTGAATTCCTTAATGTATAGAAGACAGTTCGAAAAGTGTATAGCTGAAAGAAGAAAGTGTAATACAGAACGAAATAGAATCGTAGGCGCATTAGCAGGTTTCCTTTTACAACTTTAAAGTCCGTGAAAGACGGCTTCATAATATTTTTATTTTCCTCTATTTTGTATGGAGTCGCACCAACAATTCCAGACCATAATACTGCCACGCGAACCAGTATCAACATTTTCTTGGTGACCATGTTGTATTAAAATTCACAGCAGTAGGAGCAACAGAAGTTGTAAAAATATAAGGATTTTATAATGTGTTAATCTGTTTATTATTCTCAACCACAAACGTCACCCGACCATGCAACTCCATAGAATGACAACTAACTGCGGCCACAGTACTTGATGAAATGCCCCGTTTAGCTTAAAATACCCAGGCAATCCAAATAATTTGCGCACAATTTCCCACAGTCATGTAAAAATTTAAATAATTGTACCATCCCACGTTATATTGTAATTATATGGATGCATGTTAGTGTAAATTGCAAACCATTTCTCCTTGTAAAGAAAGCATTGTTTCAATAACTTAAAAATATATATTATACGCCAATTTCTGAGACACAAACACTTTCTCCATGTCTAAGTTAACTACTTTAATTCTCCTATGTACTTCGTTTTCCACATTACATTTTTATATATACCTATTGCTCTTTAAATGTGTTGCTTGAAATATTATAGTTTGCACTATTTTGGGCGTAATTCCCTGTAACTAGTCAAACAGCGAGAAGGTAAATAACACGTTCTGTTGATAAGAAATACTGATTACTGATTTTTCTGACAACTAAATTGGAAAATAATCAAGATAAGTAGATTGTCCACTCACATAAACACGAGATGGTTTCCTAAAATATGAAAATATTTGTTATTATTTAGATGACCAGAACTACAAGACACTTCGGCACTATCTGCACCTTAACTCGTATAATTATTACCTATAGATTATGAAAAACAATTTATTTGCTATATTAAATACAACTTAATAATGGAGTACTTTTACTATTGATTAGGTAACTCAAATCAATTGTTAAATGTGCATTTAGTAGGAATTGAAGCAAAATAGTTCGACAAAGTAGGAATATTTGCGCAATATAATATCCTTGTTTGGTAGAATTTGTTGTTTAGTGAGCTACATCCTCACATTTCTTTACAAATATTAAATAATCCAATAAAAAGGAAACGATAATAACATTAAAGAAAAACATCAATACATCAAATGATAGGATTAACATGAAAATAGTGATACCCTGATACCCATAACATTATACTACAGTATAAGGATAAGGATATCCCTATACATTGTATTTGTGTTAGTAGGATGAATAGTAACAAATGCTTTACAGATTCACCAAGCGTCTAGGAAAGTACGGCAACGACTTGTGCATAGGAACATCCTATTTTTAACAACTGCTTTTCTTATGGTGGCATCAGATTACGACTTTCATGTAGGTATTTAAAACTCAGCAGGGAATATTCTTATGACATCATTGCGATTCATTGGAATTTGACAATAAGGACATGGCTGCCTATGAAAAGTAAAGAATTGCATGCCTTTCATTTATTGTTCAATTACTGATTTATAGTATGCACTTAAATAGTATCCAATTTAAATGATAGAACACTTACAAGTCATAGTTCTTTTTGCTGAACCATTCCGTAAGGCATCCAGCATGGAATAAATGCCCACAGTTCTTTGTTGCCACCATTTTACCGAAATCGTTTGCAGTTTCCAAATCTGGACACGGTTCCCATGTTTCTAAAAAGTCGTCTCTGCAAATTATGCAGATAATTCCAGCCTTGAGTCCGTTATCGTGGTAGTCTGTGTGAAGAACGAGTTCCTTTACTGGAATGAATTTTCCGTAGGATAGTTTACAGGTGAATAATCGCTTAAAGAGTCCAGGGCCATAGCCGTATAAACCAGACGAATTGCCTATTGGTTTCTCCTGAACAATAGATAAAAAGGATTGGGTGTTTTCGATTATGTGTAAAATAAGACCGTATCCTTCCTTATTACAAAATATATTAACAGATTTTAAAAGTAAATAGTTGTCGTGAATAAATAATTACCAATTCAACTCCAGCATAGAATTGTTCCCTAATTTTTCCTATCCAACGTACAGTACCATTTTCAGGGCCATTTTCCGATATCCATACCACTTTGTCCTCTATTTTTAAGCCACTAGGAATGTAACCTGTGAAAATAAACATGAGAACTTTGGAAATGATACATATAAACAATTGTATCCCAAGATACATTTAGTTGGTCAACCACTTACTTAAGGTGATAGGAGGAATTCGACTAACTTCAACATAAGATTTTCGTCTTTCCGGCGCAGCCTGAGCCTGACTACAAGTCCCTTGCTCCGAATTTATGCCAATTGCCAAACTTTGACTCCCATTGGGTCTACGACGTATTGAAGATTCGGGGGCATTTGCAAAAGCTGTTTCATTTGTATTGGTACTGATTTCTTGCGATGATAATGTGGGATTATTTTGGCTGTCATCCAAATTGCGGATAATGCAAGAATCAGTCGACTTTTCTAGTCTGACAGTTTCATCAAAAAGTTCCAGAATCTCATCGATGGATGCTGAACAGGAATTTGTTTCCTCCAACTCCCGATTATGTGAGTTTACAAAATTGTTGCGTATTGTAGGTTGAAGAACCGGACTGTTACTATTACGAAATTCCTCCGATTCATCAATTGCATTGAGAATATCAGTCGAACTGGACTCCTGTAGTTGTTCATCATTGTCCACACCAGGATCTATTTCCAAATGTGCCAATGTTATAATGTGGTGGTGACCTACTCTACTTTCATTCACCGTGTTTTGAGTTTCATTGAGATCTTCATTATTGGGAGCCATACATATTGATAATTCTCTAGCAAGGACGGTACCCGTTCCAGCAATTGTGATATCTTCTTCAGAAGAGGACGTAGGAAGTCTTGTATTTCCAGTTCTTTCGACAACTGGATATACGTAAGAGGAAGATGGTCTCTCGAATGTTGACCGCCGCTTAACAATTGCTAGGATTTAGTAATTATGAGAACAAATTATTTTTCATTGAAATATCAGGCAATTATAAAAATTATTGCAGTGTAATACGTGTAATATAATTAAATGTATTTATTTCTCTTTTCGAACCTCTTTTATGAATGCTGTGAACTTTCGAAACAGTTTTCTGGCCAAAAAATATGGATTTCACCATTTTCCCTGACAAAATAATAATACAAGTTTTAAAGGTGCTTAAATAAATGAACATTAGTTAATGTTAGATTAAGATTAATAAGCATTATGCGAAAGAAAGTCTTAAAATTCAGTCTATTAGCAAACTCACATAGAGATTTTCTTCGGTTCCTTGGTAGTACTTCTAGGCAAGACATGTTTTACGTATTTAGTTTTTTAACTACGCACTTCAGGTACCAATTACAGGATAGATTTGCGGTATTTCATGAACTGTCACATAAATCTTACTTATATTACGTATTGGTATGTGTATGAAAGCTGGATGGGTATCGGTGCTTAGGAAAATGAATATAATAACGACTAAACAATAAGTATTAGATAAGAAATAAAGAAAAGTATGTATTAAGTAAGTAACAATTTAATAGAAATACTAATTGCTTATGTTTACATTTCGATTTGAAATAATTGTAATATACAACTAAAACTGAGAAATGTATTTGTAAGTAGTTATTGAATAAGTGCACACTTATATTATTATATTATTATTATTATGTTATTCGGGTTACAGTTATTTGCATTGCTCATATTCATTTTGTGTCAAACGATTAGATAAAGTATTTGGCTACACCTACTACTATTATATATAAACAGTTATAGGCTGTATTTCTATATACTAGGTTATAGTAAGCAAAATATAAAATTGAAATATACCATAATATATAGTAGATAAAACTTTTGTATCCTGCCGATTACCTGCATTATCTTATCTGGCTAATTCGTTGTTTTGACCGTTCTAAAATTAATTGTGATGACACATAAGGTATACGAATATTTATTTATTGTTGGTGTAGAATGTATATTAATATATTATGGTGAATGGGATACTTATGTGCAAGTAAAGGGTTGAACCGGGTTTCCCCGAGTTTCCATAGCCCCCTGGGCTAAGCTTGCACTAATTTCCCTATAAATGCA
>JAQFYC010006809.1:0-11554 GCA_034694165.1 Tomocerus mixtus
GGGTTAAAATGTAATTTCTGTTTCTTCTCATTGATTTCTGTCACCGAGCTAACAGTAAAAGGGTTAAAGTTCATAGCATTGTATATCCGTAGTACAGGCAAAAGAGTTTTCTGCAACTTTTTCTACGGCTATTAAAAGTTGGGAGGAAAATAAATCCAGATTCAGAATATGTGAATGCATTACATTATATTAATCTTTGGAGAGACAAAGCAGTTTGAAAACTTTCGAAAGTAGAACATTGCTTCATAGTGGATGATCTATTTGTTAGTTGTTACCACTGGATTGGGTGTTAAACATTCAAATTATTTTGTTTCCATATTCATAAATAATGTATGTATTATAATTGTGCTCGTTACTTAAAGCTAGGAAGTGTTGTCACATTCGAATAAATATTGGAGAGGGCTTTCCCTGCCAAAAAGTAGGTAGGTACATGATATAAAGGTTATTGTTCTTTAGCTTTTAGACTTTATTGTTCGATGTGCTGATTGTATTCCGTTCAAAATACATACTAAGGGACTAAGTAAAGTTGCTTCTCTGCCGGACGTAAGTAACAAAATTATCTCGTATGTAGGCTGTGGTTTCCTGGCTTTGCTAGAGAGCTTTTGCCTAGAGGATTTTATTTCTTCTGAACGAAAGAACCTCGTTTCGCTGATTTATCCCTAGGCAGTTCCTAACTCAATTAACTTTAAAGGCTTCCCCAACTTGTATACATTTATTAATCACTTATTATTAGATAGCTAACATGGCTACATAGGAATCATTACACTACATATTACTACATGCAATGAGATTCACAAACAAGTAGACTTTCACCATTCCTTCATTATGTACGACTATGTAGTAATAAACAATCAAATGAGAAGTAGCGCTTACTTTCTTCACAAATACTCAATATTGGAAGATTTGTGAATCAATACAAATTCTTCGTCAGTTATTCTAGATAATGCTAGTGTAGATAATTTGAAACAAATTACTGTATATGTATTATCTTAATTAAGTTTCAAAAATGTAAATGTTATTGTATAAATTCTGGCGGAAGCGGCATACAATGGTGAAAGTGCAGATACAATTATTTATGAACGATTATTCCTGAACCTCGCTTTATATTATAGCTATGAAATGCCTATGTAAATAAGTGAGCAATCACACTAAACATGGCACCGAAATTAAACTAAGTAATTGCAAGAGTTACTGACTGATGCCATTTTTATGTTTTTTCATCTGCAGGTACTGGATCGATAAGGAATCCGCACTCCAAGTGGATCAGCGTGTACAGAAAGGCTTGTTTCTTTTTGCGTGTACTAACAGTTGCTTCAATGTAAGCTTTTATATTACGCTTCCCATTTTTCATTTCCATTGACTATTGTATTTTTTACCATGCACATTACTTGAAGAGTAGTTTTGTTGCTGTCGCATTTTGTCCTTGGATGTGTTTAACAATTTTTTGTATTTTATTACAATTACAGCCGATGGTGTATGGACTATTTCACATTCGAACGAAGAAGGCTCCAGAACCTCCACGCTACCAGTATAAAAATAGTGTTCATCAGAGATTAGAAAAGTAAGTATAACACAGTAAACATCTATCTTCAATTTCCCCCGACCTTTAAATGAATAATAAATGTGATAGACGATGGGATTCGTCCCCATTAATACTAAAAAGTTCAAGTATATCATTCCCCTAAAATTTTAGTCGTTATTTAGCTAACTTTTGCCGTAACTGAATTTTTTATTCACTACCTGACAAGAACGAAACTCTTTCACAATATAGCTTTACATTTCAATCATTTATACTTCCTGAATTAGCAATGAAGCACATCTTGAGCGAGTTTGAGATTCTTCTAAAAATGAACTTTCTTCGATTGATTCGCTCCTTGCATGCTTTCCTAGAATTGCTAAGGGTCTACCTACGCAATCCCAGTCAGTTAACGCTTCTACTCCCATAAACTTTTTTAAGGATTGAGAATGGGACCTCAGGGTAATGTAATGTGACTGAGCGTTGTGACTTTTTAATCAAACTTGAACTTTACTTTATTTCTATATTACCTATATACTTAACGTTAATAATTCTAACTTTCTAACTTCTGACTTTATTTGTTATTTCGAAACAACCAAGTTAATATCTGAAGTGTATAGAATATAGGCAGTCGCGTTTTTTATTATGTGTCGAAATGTATGGGAATTTAGTGAGCAACATCCGCTTCCATTATAAAGCGAACGGAAAGTTGAAGTACCTGTACACAGGAAAATGTCTGGGAGTAGCTCGTAGGTATTTACATTAAATCGGTCCATTAGGAAATAAAGTGCTATTTATTTCAAAATTGCATTCGGATAGTTTTCAAGAGGTAGAAATGCGGTTATGTGACTGTATTTGACAGTTTCATTTTTTATTGAATGTCTCTAAAGCATTCATTTAAGTAGTTAATCTTGAAACTGGATGCTGGATACCTAAAAAAAGTTTTAAGTATTTCTCCATTAGATTGAGTTTAGTCCCAAGAGTAGGAAGGGGGCGAGCCCAAATAAGCTGCAAACTTTCTAGGCAATGTACTGCATATTACTTATAAGTAGCTGAATGTATACAGATTGCCGAAAGGTATTTCATCGTATAGATGTATCTACTTTGTTTGCTAAGTATAACATGTATTTGTATTTTGTATTATTTTGAACAGAGCTCCCTTTAAAGTTCGTGTTCGTTGGACTCCTCGGCAATGTCTTTGTGCTGCCAGCACTGACAGCCCTAATCCGAGTTCTAATGGAGGACATGGACAGCCTATTCGAACTCATCCACTATATGAGATGAGCGGAGGCGGAACAGGTCGCTTAGTGTTTGTGAATGGAGTGAACTCACATTCCCATCACCATCATCAAAGCCAAAGAACTTCATCCCGGAACAGTACTAAAAACTCGGGTAGCCACCGATACATCGGATCAGTAACTCAACTGCAGCTAAACCAAATAAGAAAGGCTAATAACCATCACCAAATTGGTAGACTGAACAATAATGTCAACGGATATTGCTATCCATCTTCCCTCCGGTTGGAGGAAACGGCTCTTTTGGAAACGCGGTTAGAAAACATGGCTCCACTTCAAAATAGCCACACTGTAGCGAATATTGCACCTGGTAACAACTATCACCAACAACAACACCACGGACGCTCGATACAATTTCCGAGGCATGGTAATAAATCCAGGAAGAATCCACATGTAACTCCGAATAGCATTAGCTACTCTCCACCAGCAGGGGATCAAGATCCCTACTCCTCCCTCTCGAGTATTAAGTTCTTTTCCCAAGACGCAGAAGAAGCGATGACGTCTACTACTTTTGTCGCAAGCCGTATGTGACCGCTGGGGAGTTGTGGTACAATTTCATGCATCGATGATACCACAAATACAAATACTTTGAGAAAGAGTGGAAGTCTCAAGTCAATCTTTAGATCTCACAACCACAACCCAAGGAGAAAATCAGTTTTCACAGTTCGATGGGCAAGATCTGTGGAGACTATTGATGAAACTGGCTGCGGAGGAAGTCGTTGCCACCGCGTTTAGGACTAGGTTTTATTCTGACTTAAGATTATTTATTATACTTCTTACTAAATAATTAAAATACCACGAAGTAGGCCCTTCCACAGCTGAATCATCTTGTCAGCCTGTCTCTTTGGAAGATAAGTTTGCTGAATACAAGTAAAATTTCATGAATATTTATAAATGTTTTATCTTCCTACGCTAGTAACAGGTTCTTGATCTGTTGCAGTTAACTTAACATGTATAGTACTACCACCACCACCACCAATATCTACATTGCTTTGAATATACACGTATATATAAGCAATCTGCGTTTCATCCATAAGGTTTAAGTTTTTGTATTTAGTTAGTTTACTGAAGATTTGATAATGGGTATACTTATATGTATATACTTATAGCAGGCTTAATATTAAAAAATCTCAATTTTTTTACTATAACATGTTTTCACCTAAATTGAGAGACTATAAAACAATAAGTATAGGTATTATTATATTTTACTCCCTTTTCCACAAATAAAAAGGTCAAGGATAGTATATTATTTCATGAGCTACTAGGCGCTACTTTGATAAATTGATGCCCAAACATTTTATATTTGTACGCGTTGTTCCTTTTTATACTAATCGTTAATACATAATACATAATACATACATTACGTAATTATTTTTACTAATTATAATTTATTACAAATTATCAATACGCCTCTAGGTTAGCTACATACTAGGTACCTAACCTACTATATACTGACACTACCCACACATAATCCTATGTACTATTTATTACTGTATGCATACAGTGTCCACTAACGTGAATTCCAATATAACTTTCTATAACTTTCCCTATAAAGATTTAAGAATGAACAGTTTGGCTAACTAATTTATAAGCAACATATATGTACCTAAACTATTTATGAAACAGATGTGTTAGTTAATGTGATGAACACATCAAATAGATTTCAAAGGAATAGCTTTCAACGCGACTTGCATTATACTATTTTAAGATTATTATTTGATAATCTTATACTAATGTTAATGGTTTTCTCCTACATAGATATTCATAGACACGCTTAGAAATAGGAGAAAGTAAATAGTTCGAAGAGCTTGAGATGCATGACTGGTCCACATCTATCAACTCACTAAAGCTAAATCAATTGTGAATTACAAGTTGTGTTAGATAATTTTCCGACCGAGGATAACCTGTCATTGCCATCCGAAGTCAAGGCATTGCTCCCTGAATTAAGATTCTTTTCTTGGAGTTCTTATTATAACATAGGACAATAGGACTCCGTTTAGTTTGCCGTAAAAGGAAAATAATATTTCAAAGAGAGTCTTGTTTTGATTACCTTTGTGTAGACCCACCCAAGGCTTTTCCTATTATATTATAATAATGTATACCTATCATCATCACATAACTTGGATCTGTCCAGAATGCCGCTTGATTTTGGACGTACACAATGGATGTCATTAATCTTAATCAGATTTTCAATGTTGTTGAATAGACGGGCTTCTCTTTCTCCTATCCCCAATATCTATTCCACTGTTACTTTGTCAACTTTTCCTATGCTGTCTGCAAATGGTGTATACAATTTCGTAACATATATACAATAATTACATAATAACTAACAATAACAATGTTCTTTAAGTTGTTTGTAAATGATTTAATACTCATAAAGTTTCTATTTACCTGGGGCAATGGAATGTACTGTTATTTATATCTGCAGGCAACTGGAATTGCCTAAATAATTACTGAATAGAAAGTATATAATTCCAAGTTGATGTATTGTTGTCCATTAAATTAAAGACCTTCGTATTTTGAAACATTGTAAGTCACGCCATATACGACATAATGTGATATTTACTGCTATAAAGAGATATTACTACGTATTATATATAGTCTTTGAAGTAAAGGATGACGCAAACAATTGTATAGGTAGCAGATGTATAAACTGTGTTCTAGCATAGAATTGTAACAGTATTAAGTAATAAGTAATTTAATGTGTAAACTTATTTACTCTAAACGATAAATAACCAACCTTCTGCAATTTGTCTTCAATATACCAATGGTACCGCATCCGAGTAAAATATTGTATTGTTAGCTACGACTACATTTCTTTAAGAATCATTTTTGTATATTGTGCTGTTAAAGCTAAAGAAACATAATAAATATCAGTAATTGATGGCACGACCACATGTTATGTGTAAACTTACATTTTACAATGACTAAACAGGCATTGTTAGTGTATTGTTGTGAACATTTAAAATTAATAAGGATATCATGGCCATGGCATTTTTTACATGAATTGTGTCACAGTCCCACTACCACTAATTCAGTTAATTTTGACATTTGCCTTTGATATGACTACATATTATAATACTTATTACACTGACGTGTACAATATCTGACTACTTATATGAAATGTTGAAGTAGACCATAATATTTTGCTTGATTGTATAATAGATAGAGAACTCTACTTATTGTCTTCTACAAATAAAATCCGTATGTCAATATTCTTATGTGCGAGTTATTTTGCTTCCTGAAAGGCCTCTGAGGTGGATATTTTCAGTAGATTATACGATTACACTCTATTCCTTTATAAGGGGAGGTTTACCCATTTACAGGTCACCTTGAATTCTCCACGTGTACGACCTAAAGGATTTTCGAAATGAAATTACCGTACTAAAATAGATAATAGGAATATGTTTCAAGGTAAGACAGAAGAACCTTCATATACTGGTTTATTATTTAGCACACATTTTAAGTTAATAATGCACATGGACATATCTGTACTAGAGAATAAATAAATCTAAAAAAGGACCAAAACACTTGCACCAGGCCATTCTTTTCCTATCCGAAAGTTTTCACACTAGGTAAATAAGTATCTACAGTGTGGCAAGTAAACATAAGAACGTAGAAGAAAGAATCAGTGCTTTCACCATAGATTTAAATGCAAGTAAAAGGTCCGTTCACCATATCCAAACTTTACATTGGAAATAAATTTATAGTCATTGTTTAACAAATAAGTTAATACTTAGTTAATACGAAGAGAAAGCTTCCATGTAATCTCAAATGCCCATTATATTTTCTGGCACACTGTACTTAAAGCACATTGTCACCTTAACTGAAACTGAATAGCTTTCTTCGGAGAAGGATACTGCACATTTAACTCGAAAAGTTCAAGCTTCAGCTAGTTTGCATCTCAGTACATTGCACAGTAAATAAAGAGGATCTAAAGACAGCTTTAAAAACAATGGAAAAATAAAGTGGAGAAAGTATATTTTCATGTACGCGACTAAAACGACAGGTGACATGACATTCTCTTCAAATGATAAAGAAGGGACTCACTGAAGTGAGATGTTGTGAAAAAGTATTGTCATATAAGCTATTAAGACAGTTTATATTGTCGACTTTCTCCTTTATATATTATGTAGAAGGTAATGTAGACTTTCTCCTATAATATTATTGTTATAATAACAAATAGAGCCAGTCAGAGATACCACGAAGACAAGTTTGCAAGTGGAAGACAGCGCCATTTATTACGTGCAGAGAATGAACGGAGACCGAGGAGAAAGTGACACGGCTTGTGACAATTTATTTTCTATCTACTGTCTTGTCCAATGATTAACGACATGAAAAGGGATTGGCTTAACAAAGAAGAGTAGAAGCGCACTTTCGGAATTCTCTTTAACAAACAGTTCATTCAACTGATTGTCTGTTAGTTGTTTACCTTGAATAAAATCACATTAAATACACAGTCTTCCTTCTTTATCCCTCCTACAGGTGAACGAAATAGAATCTTGGTCGCTTTGCTTTGATACCTACCACGACCACAAAGTAAACATTATCTACTTCATATCATACTGTGAAGCAGAAAGTCAAAGCCAATGCGTATAGTGTAAGGAATTTACAGCTTGACATAAACCGGAGTCTTCCCAAGTGGTGAGCACAAACTTTAATCTGCAAACATGGAATGGAAAGTGATTAACTTTAGAAATGAGGACGAAGGAGAATACAGATCAAACAAAGAAAGTTAAAGAAGCTGTCAAAACAAGGGAAAATGGAGAAAGCAACGGAACGTCACTTTCACCATCAAAACACATTGTCCCTTCTGAGATAGGCTTATGGGATTTCAATGTCTGTTCGTCCACAAAAACAAGACAAACACACCGCAACCGTTCAGCACAACCGACAACGCTCAAATAGTTGTCAGGTTTCAGTAGCGGCCGTGTCAACTAAGGCCAAGTGGTTTACATGACTTTTGTAAATAAAGTCCTGTGCCAATGCTACTTAATAATACCAGCTTGGTGCTTGCATAGCTCCTGGGACAGTTTGAAAAGTTTATGGGATTTGCACTAAAAATCGGTAAAATTTTTACCCCTACCCCAAAAAATAACACAATAAAAAATAACAAAAAATAAACCTCAATCGACTCCAATTTACTTGAAACGTCCAGATATGCAATAAAAATTTTCACTGGTTTATAGTGCAAATCACAAACTTAAAGCTGTCCAAAGACTGTAGGTATACTGGCACCTACAGCCTTTATACACGTTTAGCATTACGAGTATCATAATTATTATGTGCATGTGCGTATAAATATTATCATGAGTTAATACCAAATTCTAAATTCTCTTTAGATTGACAATAATAATTAAACTCTAAAACAATTAATTGTAATTAATTCCAAACGTCAGCTTAAAAATAGCAGGGCTTTGGCAAATACTTCATCGTAATCTCATTTTGTTTCTCAAGCTCTCATCTCATCTTCCCATCACGCGTCCCAACAAAAATAAATCAAGACAAACGAGAGTTCTTCATTTCACTTTGTTTGGATTAGGGATACTGCACAACGACGTCCTCTCTGGAGTTCCCAAATGCGCACGAAATAGACGTTTCTAGATCAATATGGAACATAAAACTTTCCAGGAAACCATGCATATTATCACCCACAGCGTACAGCAAAGCTAAAATGCAAGTGCTTGCCAAAATCTCCGTGCATGTCAATTTGGTCAGAGTTATCCCAGCCCAGAAGCATTGGATAGTTTACCTATACGCGGAGGTACACTAGCCTAGCTTAACTTTCCGTAGATGTTAGAGGGATTTCCTATGCCTTTCTTGAATATAGATTTCGTGCCTTTTTGAGAGCATATTAGCGCCTGTAAAGAAACATTCACGTTTTGACTTTTTAGTAGTGGCTCAGTTGTGGTGTGGTGAATAGTAGTGTCTTTGTATTTCTCATCCTTACCTGTATTAGTCATTGTTTTCCAGAGTATTACAAATAAAATTTTAACAATTTTTCAAAATGTTCGGCTCACAGCAACCTATCATCGTTTTAAGTAAGTTTTTAATTATATTTACACATTAGAGCAACTGGTAATAAATATCTCTTTATTTTACAGATTCCAACATAAAACGGGAATCGGGAAGGAAAGTCCAGGTGGAAAACATTTCTGCCGGCAAAGTAAGCATTTCTTATCAAAAACGAATTATTTAATATAAAAAACATAATTTTAAATGCCTAACTAAGCATATTGTCATTATTTATTGGCTTAGTCTCATAGCTCATATAACAGTTTAGTAAATAAGAATGTTAAAGTATGTATGTCAATAATAACCGCAAACTGAATTGAAATTAATGTTTCATCTGTCATATTGTAGACAATTGCCGATGTCGTAAGAACATGTTTGGGCCCAAGAGCTATGTTGAAAATGTTAATGGACCCCATGGGAGGAATTGTTCTCACCAACGACGGAAATGCCATTTTGAGAGAAATTACGGTTCAACATCCAGCAGCAAAGTCTATGATTGAAATAGCTCGAACTCAAGATGAAGAGGTAAAGAGTTCTTTTAGTAGATTTACTTATATTGTGGGTCAGTTTCTCATTTTCTTAATTTCTGAATACCTAGGTTGGAGATGGAACGACATCAGTTATAGTTCTTGCTGGTGACATCCTTGCCGCAGCACAACCGTTTCTCAGTCAACAAATGCACCCAACTGTAATAATCAGGGCGTATCGTCAGGCTTTAGAAGATATGGTAAATGTACTTCAAGATCAGATTGCCACACCCCTGGATTTGAACAATAGTGAAGAAATTCGGGAAGTTATCAGAGCATGTGTTGGAACGAAATTCATTTCTAACTGGTCCGATTTAGCCGTACAAATTGCAGAGGAAGCAGTAAAAACGGTATTCATCGAAGAAGGCGGCAGGAAAGAAATAGATATCAAGCGGTATGCGAAAGTCGAGAAAATTCCCGGTGGACGTATCGAAGAATCCTATGTTCTCAAGGGTGTGATGTTAAATAAGGACGTTACGCATCAAAAAATGAAACGACGAATTGAAAACCCAAGAATTTTGCTGCTGGATTGTAACTTGGAATACAAGAAAGGAGAGAGCATGACAAATGTTGAAATGCTGGACAAAGACGATTTTACCAAAATGTTAGAACAGGAGGAAGAGTTTGTCGAAAAATTATGCGAAGATATCATTAGATTGAAACCTGATTTGGTCTTTACTGAAAAGGGAGTTTCTGATTTGGCTCAGCATTACCTTGTTAAGGTAAGTTATCCGAGATTAAAGTTAATTAGGGTATTAGTCAATGAAATACAATAGGATTTCTAGTTTTTGTTACCGTTACTATTATATTACGTTTAACACCGATTATTTCAATTTTAGGCTGGTATCTCAGCTATTAGACGTGTTAAAAAGTCGGACAATAATCGATTGGCGAGAGCTACTGGTGCCCAAATAGTTAGCCGAACTGACGAGTTGAAAGAAGAAGATATTGGTACTAAATGTGGACTCTTCGAAGTTAAAAAATTCGGTGACGAATATTTTTGTTTTGTAACCGATTGTGCCGATCCTAAGGCTTGTACGATTGTGCTCCGTGGTGCCTCTCGAGATATCCTTAAGGAGGTATGTTGTCACTTACCTATTACTAAAATTCGTTATCTCTCTGCTTCTACTGTTTACTGAAATAATTTAGGTAAGTAAACAATTTTGCATTGTTCAATTCTAGGTCGAAAGAAATCTTCAAGATGCAATGTGTGTTGCCAGAAATATTTACTTAGAACCCAAAGTAGTAGCGGGTGGTGGAGCCGTTGAGATGGCCGTTGCTCATGCCCTCACAGAGAAGAGCAAGTCAATCACTGGGGTGGAGCAGTGGCCCTACCGAGCTGTGGTCCAAGCTTTGGAAGTCATTCCTCGCACTTTAGCTCAAAATTGTGGGGCCAATGTAATTCGTACTTTGACGACGCTTCGTGCTAAGCATGCCGCCGGGGAGAAAACATGGGGTATTGACGGAGAGACCGGAGAAATAGTTGATATGAATGTACTTAAGATCTGGGAGCCACTCTCAGTGAAATTGCAAACATACAAGACAGCTATCGAAACTGCTATTTTGCTATTAAGAATTGACGATATTGTTTCCGGGTCCAAGAAGAAGGATTCTAATGGCGGTGGTGGCGGCGGCGGTGCAACAGAACAGTCCATGATGGAATAATTTACATTATGTATAATTTAGTTATTATAATTAATACACTAATGCATTTTGAGCCAGCAATGTTTATCACTAATTTTTCTGTACTACACCTTTACTGCTGAAATAATCGTTACTGAAGGATGAATTTCATACCGGTTTTGCATTTCAAAACACTTAATTTGTTTATGTTCACTAATAAAGCACCATTACTTCTTACTAAACATTCTGTAATCGATACTGCTAATTTTAGGTTAACAATTTACCTTGTTCAACCTTTGTAAATTCGGTTACCTAAAATAGTATTAAATACTGATATTATGTTTGCATCTTTTTATTTGGATCTGTATAGCAAAGTTACACCCACAGCGACCGTAAAAAGGAATGCAATAAAACAGTTTGCTTTCTAAAATTGAATAGCATAAAATTATTGCCACATGCAATGCAAGTTATAATAATAATACATAATACATTAAATACATGACGATAATTATAAAATGCAGCAAGTAGGTTCACTGGCCAAAAACAATAAACACACTCCATTTATTAATACTTTCATA